>CM031598.1:1849299-1851799 GCA_018398815.1 Conus ventricosus
AGCTTTGAAGGGTTCCAGTGAAGCGGGAAATTGGTGCCAGTACTGTAGCGGTGATGCAATTTGCCGCTTATTGACTGGGCATCTCTGGGGACAGGTGTTTGGACACTAGACGTCTACATCATCAGCAAGTGTTCCTTGCCATCGGAGCTAGATGTCTGTGAAGATCTGGACTACCTTGAAGCTGCACTGAAGAGATGTTGCCATGGCACTGGACATGTGTCATAGACAGAAGTCATGACACAGGATGTTGTGAAGGCGTTGATGGACATGTGTCACAGACAGAAGTCATGACACAGGATGTGTGTGAAGGCGTTGATGGACATGTGTCACAGACAGAAGTCATGACACAGGATGTGTGTGAAGGCGTTGATGGACATGTGTCACAGACAGAAGCCATGACACAAGATGTGTGTAAAGGCGTTGATGGACATGTGTCACAGACAGGAGCCATGACACATGATGTGTGTGAAAGCGTTGATGGACATGTGTCACAGACAGAAGTCATGACACAGGATGTGTGTGAAGACGTTGATGGACATGTGTCACAGACAGGAGTCATGACACAGGATGTGTGTGAAGGCGTTGATGGACATGTGTCATAGACAAACGTCATGACACAGGATGTGTGTGAAGACGTTGATGGACATGTGTCACAGACAGAAGCCATGAGGCAGGATGTGTGTGAAGGCGTTGATGAACATGTGTCATAGACAGAAGTCATGACACAGGATGTGTGTGAAGGCGTTGATGGACATGTGTCATAAACAGAAGTCATGACACAGGATGTGTGTGAAGGCGTTGATGGACATGTGTCACAGACAGGAGCCATGACACATGATGTATGTGAAGGCGTTGATGGACATTGTCACAGACAGAAGTCATGACACAGGATGTGTGTGAAGACGTTGATGGACCTGTGTCACAGACAGGAGTCATGACACAGGATGAGTGTGAAGGCGTTGATGGACATGTGTCATAGACAAAAAGTCATGACACAGGATGTGTGTGAAGACGTTGATGGACATGTGTCAGAGACAGAAGCCATGAGGCAGGATGTGTGTGAAGGCGTTGATGAACATGTGTCATAGACAGACGTCATGACACAGGATGTGTGTGAAGGCGTTGATGACATGTGTCATAGACAGAAGTCATGACACAGGATGTGTGTGAAGGCGTTGATGGACGTGTGTCACAGACAGAAGTCATGAGGTAGGATGTGTGAAGACGTTGATGGACATGTCATAGACAGAAGCCATGACACAGGATGTATGTAATGGCGTTGATGGACATGTGTCACAGACAGAAGTCATGACACAGGATGTGTGTGAAGGCGTTGATGGACATGTGTCACAGACAGAAGTCATGACACAGGATGTGTGTGAAAAACGTTGATGGACATGTGTCACAGCCAAAGGTCATGAGGCAGGATGTGTGTGAAGGCGTTGATGGACATGTGTCATAGACAGAACCCATGACACAGGATGTGTGTGAGGGCGTTGATGGACATGTGTCATAGATAGAAGCCATAACACAGGATGTGTGTGAGGGCGTTGATGGACATGTGTCACAGAGAGAAGCCATGACACAGGATGTGTGTGAAGGCGTTGATGGACATGTGTCACAGACAGAAGCTATGACACAGAATGTGTGAAGGCGTTGATGGACATGTGTCACAGACAGAAGCCATGACACAAGGATGTGTGTGATGGCGTTGATGGACATGTGTCACAGACAGAAGGCATGACACAGAATGTGTGTGAAGGCGTTGATGGACATGTGTCACAGACAGGAGTCATGAGGCAGAATGTGTGTGAAGGCGTTGATGGACATGTGTCACAGACAAAGTCATGAGGCATGATGTGTGTGAAGGCGTTGATGGACATGTGTCACAGGCAGAAGCCATGACACAGGATGTGCGTGAACACTTTGATGAAATGTGTCATAGACAGAAGTCATGACACAGGATGTGTGTGAAGACGTTGATGGACATGTGTCACAGGCAGATGTCATGACACAAGATGTGTGTGAAGGCGTTGATGAACATGTGTCATAGACAGAAGTCATGACACAGGATGTGTGTGAGGGCGTTGATGGACATGTGTCACAGGCAGAAGTCATGACATAGGTTGTGTGTGAAGGCGTTGATGGACATGTGTCATAGACAGAAGCCATGACAGGATGTGTGTGAAGGCGTTGATGGACATGTGTCACAGACAGAAGCCATGACACAGGATGTGTGTGAAGGCGTTGATGGACATGTGTCACAGACAGAAGTCATGACACAGGATGTGTGTGAAGGCGTTGATGGACATGTGTCATACACAGAAGCCATGACACAGGATGTGTGTGAAGGCGTTGATGGACATGTGCCACGGACAGAAGCCATGACACAGGATGTGTGTGATGGCGTTGATGGACATGTGTCACAGATAGAAGCCATGACACTTGAGGTGTGTGATGGCGTTGATGGACATGTGTCACAGACAGAAGCCATGACACA
>CM031598.1:1856799-1864299 GCA_018398815.1 Conus ventricosus
ATTTATGAATGGGGTCTTATTAAAAACGTCACAATCATCATCATCATCATCACCACCAACACGATCACCACCATCATCATCATCATTATCGTCATCATCATCAGGAGTAGCAACAGCAGCAGCAGCAGCAACAGCAGCATAAGCATTATCATCGTCATGATTCTCAACATCAATATCATGGATATTATCAACAACAACAACAACAACTGCAACAACAGCAGACTGTGGCGGACTCCTCACAGGATGACACATTATGTCCGGTCCAAGTGACACTGGAAGAGTCTGCGTCAACAAACGCCATTAACACCTCACCAGATGGCCACGACGTCTAGCAGACCCCATTGTTAACACCTCACCAGATGGCCACGACGTCTAGCAGACCCCATTGTTAACACCTCACAAGATGGCCACGACGTCTACCAGACCCCATTGTCAACACCTCACCAGATGGCCATGACGTCTAGCAGACCCAATTGTTAACACCTCAACAGAGGGCCACGACGTCTAGCAGACCCCATTGTTAACACCTCACCAGATGGCCACGACGTCTAGCAGACCCCATTGTTAACACCACACCAGATGGCCACGACGTCTAGCAGACCCCATTAATAACACCTTGACAGATGGCGACGACGTCTAGCACACCCCATTAATAACACATTGACAGATGGCCACGACGTCTAGCAGACCCCATTAATAACACCTGACAGATGGTCACGACGTCTAGCACACCCCATCATTAACACCTCAACAGATGGTCACGACGTCATAGCACACCCCATCATTAACACCTTGACAGATGGCCACGACGTCTAGCACACCCCATCATTAACACCTCAACAGATGGTCACGACGTCTAGCACACCCCATCATTAACACCTCAACAGATGGCCACGACGTCTAGCACACCCCATCATTAACACCTCAACAGATGGTCACGACGTCTAGCACACCCCATCATTAACACCTCACAGATGGTCACGACGTCTAGCACACCCCATCATTAACACCTCAACAGATGGTCACGACGTCTAGCACACCCCATCATTAGCACCTTGACAGATGGCCACGACGTCTTGCACACCCCATTAATAACACCTTGACAGATGGTCACGACGTCTAGCACACCCCATCATTAGCACCTTGACAGATGGCCACGACGTCTTGCACACCCCATTAATAACACCTTGACAGATGGTCACGACGTCTAGCACACCCCATCATTAACACCTTGACAGATGGCCACGACGTCTTGCACACCCCATTAATAACACCTTGACAGATGGTCACGACGTCTAGCACACCCCATCATTAACACCTCGACAGATGGTCACGACGTCTAGCACACCCCATCATTAGCACCTTGACAGATGGCCACGACGTCTTGCACACCCCATTATTAACACCTTGACAGATGGCCACGACGTCTAGCAGACCCCATTATTAACACCTCAACAGATGGCCACGACGTCTAGCAAACCCCATTGTTAACACCTCAACAGATGGCAACGACGTCTAGCAGACCCCATTATTAACACCTCAACAGATGGCTACGACGTCTAGCAGACCCCATTATTAACACCTCAACAGATCGCCACGACATCTAGCACACCCCATTATTAACACCTCAACAGATGGCCACGACGTCTAGCACACCCCATTCATTAACACCTCAACAGATGGCCACGACGTCTAGCAAACCCCATCATTAACACCTCAATAGATGGTCACGATGTCTTGCACACCCCATTATTAACACCTCAACAGATGGCCACGTCGTCTTGCAGACCCCATTAATAACACCTCAACAGATGGCCACGACATCTAGCAGACCCCATTATTAACACCTCAACAGATGGCCACGACGTCTAGCAGACCCCATTATTAACACTTTGACAGATGGCCACGAAGTCTAGCACACCCCATTATTAACACCTCAACAGATGGCCACGACGAATAGCACACCCCATTATTAACACCTCAACAGATGGCAACGACGTATTGCACACCTCATTATTAACACTTTGACAGGTGGCCACGACGTCTAGCAGACCCCATCATTAAACACCTCAACAGATGGCAACGACGTCTAGCAGACCCCATTATTAACACCTCAACAGATGGCAACGACGTCTTGCACACCTCATTATTAACACCTCAACAGATGGCAACGACGTCTAGCAGACCCCATTATTAACACCTCAACAGATGGCCACGACGTCTTGCACACCTCATTATTAACACCTCAACAGATGGCCACGACGTCTAGCAGACCCCATTATTAACACCTCAACAGATGGCCACGCCGTCTTGCACACCTCATTATTAACACCTCAACAGATGGCCACGACGTCTAGCAGTCCCAATTATTAACACCTCAACAGATGGCCACGACGTCTTGCACACACCATTATTAACACTTTGACAGATTGCCAGGACGTCTAGCACACCCCATTATTAACACTTAGACAGATGGCCACGACGTCTAGCAGACCCCATTATTAACACCTCAACAGATGGCCACGACGTCTAGCAGACCCCATTATTAACACTTTGACAGATGGCCACGACGTCTAGCACACCCCATTATTAACACCTCAACAGATGGCCACGACGAATAGCACACCCTATTATTAACATCTCAACAGATGGCCACGACATCTAGCAGACCCCATTATTAACACCTCAACAGATGGCCACGACGTCCAGCAGACCCCATTATTAACACCTCAACAGATGGCCACGACATCTAGCAGACCCCATTATTAACACCTGAACAGATAGCAACGACGTCTAGCAGATCCCATTATAACACCTCAACAGATGGCCACGACATCTAGCAGACCCATTATTAACACCTCAACAGATGGCCACGACATTTATCAGACCCCATTGTTACACCTTGACAGATGGCCACGACGTCTAGCAGACCCCATTGTTAACACCTCACCAGATGGCCACGACGTCTAGCAGACCCCATCATTAACACCTCAACCGATGGCCACGACGTCTAGCACACCCCATTATTAACACCTCAACAGATGGCAACGACGTCTAGCACACCCCATTATTAACACCTTGAGAGAAGGTCTCACTGCCCTGACCTAAGGCCTTCCTGTGGCTCTGAAGAAAAGTCCTCACTGCCCTGACCTAAGGCCTTCCTGTGGCCCTCAAGAAAAGTCCTCACTGCCCTGACCTAAGGCCTTCCTGTGGCCCTGAAGGAACGTCCTCACTGCCCTGACCTAAGGCCTTCCTGTGGCCCTGAAGAAAAGTCCTCACTGCCCTGAGCTAAGGCCTTCCTGTGGCCCTGAAGGAACGTCCTCACTGCCCTGACCTAAGGCCTTCCTGTGGCCCTCAAGAAACGTCCTCACTGCTCTGACCTAATGCCTTCCTGTGGCCCTGAAGAAAAGTCCTCACTGCCCTGACCTAAGGCCTTCCTGTGGCCCTGAAGGAACGTCCTCACTGCCCTGACCTAAGGCCTTCCTGTGGCCCTCAAGAAAAGTCCTCACTGCCCTGAGCTAAGGCCTTCCTGTGGCCCTGAAGGAACGTCCTCACTGCCCTGACCTAAGGCCTTCCTGTGGCCCTCAAGAAAAGTCCTCACTGCCCTGACCTAACGCCTTCCTGTGGCCCTGAAGAAACGTCCTCACTGCTCTGACCTAAGGCCTTCCTGTGGCCCTCAAGAAAAGTCCTCACTGCCCTGACCTAAGGCCTTCCTGTGGCCCTGAAGAAACGTCCTCAGTGCCCTGACCTAAGGCCTTCCTGTGGCCCTGAAGAAACGTCCTCACTGCCCTGACCTAACGCCTTCCTGTGGCCCTGAAGAAACGTCCTCAGTGCCCTGACCTAATGCCTTCCTGTGGCCCTGAAGGAACGTCCTCACTGCCCTGACCTAAGGCCTTCCTGTGGCCCCAAGAAAAGTCCTCACTGCCCTGACCTAAGGCCTTCCTGTGGCCCTGAAGGAACGTCCTCACTGCCCTGACCTAAGGCCTTCCTGTGGCCCTCAAGAAAAGTCCTCACTGCCCTGACCTAAGGCCTTCCTGTGGCCCTGGAAGAAACGTCCTCAGTGCCCTGACCTAAGGCCTTCCTGTGGCCCTGAAGAAACGTCCTCAGTGCCCTGACCTAAGACCTTCCTGTGGCCCTGAAGAAACGTCCTCACTGCTCTGACCTAATGCCTTCCTGTGGCCCTGAAGAAACGTCCTCACTGCTCTGACCTAATGCCTTCCTGTGGCCCTGAAGAAAAGTCCTCACTGCCCTGACCTAAGGCCTTCCTGTGGCCTCAAGAAAAGTCCTCACTGCCCTGACCTAAGGCCTTCCTGTGGCCCTGAAGGAACGTCCTCACTGCCCTGACCTAAGGCCTTCCTGTGGCCCTGAAGAAAAGTCCTCACTGCCCTGACCTAAGGCCTTCCTGTGGCCCTGAAGGAACGTCCTCACTGCCCTGACCTAAGGCCTTCCTGTGGCCCTGAAGGAACGTCCTCACTGCCCTGACCTAAGGCCTTCCTGTGGCCCTGAAGGAAAGTCATCGACGTCAGGGCAGAGTATCAGCCAGCACTGGCGCACTGTCCATAACTGGAGAATGGAGTGCGGAAGAGAGGCTGTGTGTTGTATAACCATGACTTATTTAGATGTGTGAAATGGATATGGCTCGACAGTTGCAAGATTTCAATCAGTCGGTCAGTCAGTCCATCAGTCAGTCAGTCAGTCAGTCAATTAATTAATCGATCAATCGATTCTCTGTCATCGTCGTGGTCGTGTTACCATCATCACCAACCAACCAATCAACCAACCAACCAACCAACCAGCCAACCAACCAACCAACTGACCAATCAACCAACTAACCAACAACTAACAGACCAATCAATCATTCATTCAAATGATGACCAACCACAAACCAGAATGAATGAATAAGTAAAATGAGTGAATGAACCAATCAGTATTTTGGCTCTGGTCTCCACTGATACCATATACAGCAGTATTGTACTGGCCTCGCCAACTTGACCACCTTCGTCATATTATTAACGTAACATATAAAAAGATCACAAACGGAAAAAAACGAAAGATATTTTGCCGTGCATAAATAATGATGAGGATGGTTTGTGTGTTCATGAAGCAGACAGGTAAGTATTTCACCCTCTTCACTGTCATCATCATAACAATCACGGTGATCAACGTCGTTGCCGTTATGATGATGATGATGAACGTCGTCATAGCCACATCATCATCATCATCATCATCATCATCATCATCATCATCATCATCATCATCATCATCATCATCATCATCATCATCATAACATTATCGTCATGATCATGATCATGATCATGATCATGATCATGATCATCATCATCATCATCATCATCTTCATCATCATCATCATCATATCATCATCGTCATCATCATCATTATCAGCATCATCATCATCATCATCATCATCATCATCATCAGCAGCAGCAGCATCAGCAGCAGCAGCAGCAGCAGCAGCAGCAGCAGCAGCAGCAGCAGCAGCAACAACAACAACAAGAAGTGACGAAATCATTTATTTTCATCACCTTTTTTCTTTTCCGGGTCGTCTGTGCTGTCGTGGCAGGCATCACGTGACCTCAGAGCCAGTGCCTGTATTTTGTAATCCTGCTGGACTCGGCACACTAACAGGTGATTGACAAACAGGTGATTGATTAACAGGTGATTGACTAACAGGTGATTGACTAACAGGTGATTGACTAGCAGCTGATTGACAATCATTTTCAACGTTCAGTGCAGTTACATGTCATCATGAACATCTGAGTTATGGGCAAATGATGTGTATGTAATAACTCGGTTCATTTGTGAAATCGTGTATTTTGAAGACCTAGAAAAAAATGAAAGGAAAGAAACGTAAACGTTCAGAAAATAAACCTTCTCTATCTTCCGTTGTCAGGCATGGTCAGCAACAGTGACGAATCCTTCCTAGAGAGAACGACTGTCACTTGGGTATCACTTGACTGGCAACTTCTGTCCCAGGATAAGACATTCATACGTCCATAACTCCAAACGAACAGTGCTTGCGGCACCAATTCACCTAGGAAAAATGTACACACAGAGCACACTTAACAAACAACAAATATGATTACTACTCCAAACAAATGTACACACAGAGCACACTTAACAAACAACAAATATGATTACTACTCCAAACAAATGTACACACAGAGCACACTTAACAAACAGCAAATATAATTACTACTCCAAACAAATGCTTCCTACGCCATCTTTTTCAGCTAGGACAAATGTACACACAGAGCACACTTAACAAACAACAAATGTGATTACTACTCCAAACAAATGTACACACAGAGCACATGTAACAAACAACAAATATGATTACTACTCCAAACAAATGTACACACAGAGCACACTTAACAAACAACAAATGTGATTACTACTCCAAACAAATGTACACACAGAGCACACTTAACAAACAACAAATATGATTACTACTCCAAACAAATGCTTCGTACGGCACCAATTTACCTAGCACAAATGCAGACACAGGGCACACAGAATAAACGATTATTCTGCCACAAGTGCAGACACAGGACACATAGAGCGAACAAGAATTTCTTGACTAATTCCTGGTGAGTCCGCCAAAAACAAGGACAAACAAATTACAACACAAAACACAAGTAACAAAAATATAAACGTTGAGAAAAAAAACACCTCTTTCTGCCGTTGTTCACCATGGTCACCAACACCTCTTTCTGCCGTTGTTCACCATGGTCACCAACACCTCTTTCTGTCGTTGTCCACCATGGTCACCAACACCTCTTTCTGTCGTTGTCCACCATGGTCAACAACACCTCTTTCTGCCGTTGTCCACCATGGTCACCAACACCTCTTTCTGCCGTTGTTCACCGTGGTCACCAACACCTCTTTCTGTCGTTGTCCACCATGATCAACAACACCTCTTTCTGCCGTTGTCCACCTGGTCACCAACACCTCTTTCTGCCGTTGTCCACCATGGTCACCAACACCTCTTTCTGCCGTTGTCCACCATGGTCAACAACACCTCTTTCTGTCGTTGTCCACCATGGTCAACAACACCTCTTTCTGCCGTTGTCCACCATGGTCAACAACACCTCTTTCTGCCGTTGTCCACCATGGTCAACAACACCTCTTTCTGTCGTTGTCCACCATGGTCAGCAAAACTGAAGAAAACTCCCAAGACAAAATGGCTGTAACTTGTGCATCACCATGTTTAAGTTTGTTTCTTGTTTTGTCTTGTAATTTGTAATTTTAAGAATAATTTTTAGCGCACTCACTCAGAATTATTCTTCAAATTTGTTTAAGTTTCCGCCTGCTGCCACCCCACTTTCAAACTGAAAGGATTTCTTGGTCTGTGTCCTGTGTTCTGCATTTCAACCTGTAAGGATTTCTTGGTCTGTGTCCTGTGTTCTGCATTTCAACCTGTAAGTATTTCTTGGTCTGTGTCCTGTGTTCTGCATTTCAACCTGAAAGGATTTCTTGGTC
>CM031598.1:1869299-1874299 GCA_018398815.1 Conus ventricosus
ACACACACACACACACACACACACACACACACACACACACACACGCACACACACACGCACACACACACACACACACACACACGCACACACGCACACACGCACACACCCACACCCACACCCACACACACACACACACACACACACGTATACATAGCTACTTACACGACAAAAACAATATAACCCACTTCCTAAACTTCGCGGGTTATAAATATGACCAAATTCTGCCAGGAAAGTAGAAAGCGCAGTGGACAAACGGGCCGACAGGCCGAGAGACAGATGGATGGATGAAAGGACACGTGAAATGGGATCGGTCACCGTCCCACATTGTAGACCCGGAACACAAAAATCAGTCATTCCTCAAACATTCCCTGTGAAAATATGTGCACATGCGGCACGGATTGTCGTTACGACAATCCGTGCTGGTAGACCCATAGCAGGTCCGACACGGATTGTCGCATTCGTGAATTTGCGACAATCCGTGCCGTTGCGACAATCCGTGCCGCCACAAAGCTCGTTGCAGTCTTCTGTGGCACCCCGACGGTCTTGAAGTCTCCGGGAAGGGTGAAGGTGAAGGTGACACACAATGGGTTTGTGTAATGGACGCTGGGTGGAGAGTGCAGGGATGTCCATGTGAAGGTGACACACAATGGGTTTGTGTAATGGACGCTGGGTGGAGAGTGCAGGGATGTCCATGTGAAGGTGACACACAATGGGTTTGTGTAATGGACGCTGGGTGGACAATGGACGCTGAGTGGAAAGTACAGGGATGTCCATGTAAAGGTGACACACAATGGGTTTGTGCATTGGACGCTGAGTGGAGAGTGCAGGGATGTCCATGTGAAGGTGACACACAATGGGTTTGTGTAATGGACGCTGAGTGGACAATGGACGCTGAGTGGAGAGTGCAGGGATGTCCATGTGAAGGTGACACACAATGGGTTTGTGCATTGGACGCTGAGTGGACAATGGACGCTGAGTGGAAAGTACAGGGATGTCCATGTGAAGGTGACACACAATGGGTTTGTGTAATGGACGCTGAGTGGAAAGTACAGGGATGTCCATGTGAAGGTGACACACAATGGGTTTGTGTAATGGACGCTGAGTGGAAAGTACAGGGATGTCCATGTGAAGGTGACACACAATGGGTTTGTGCATTGGACGCTGAGTGGACAATGGACGCTGAGTGGAAAGTACAGGGATGTCCATGTGAAGGTGACACACAATGGGTTTGTGTAATGGACGCTGAGTGGAGAGTGCAGGGATGTCCATGTGAAGGTGACACACAATGGGTTTGTGTAATGGACGCTGAGTGGACAATGGACGCTGAGTGGAGAGTGCAGGGATGTCCATGTAAAGGTGACACACAATGGGTTTGTGTAATGGACGCTGAGTGGACAATGGACGCTGAGTGGAGAGTGCAGGGATGTCCTTGTAAAGGTGACACACAATGGGTTTGTGTAATGGACGCTGGGTGGAAAGTGCAGGGATGTCCATGTCTGCTCCAGGGTGTCCTTCCCTGCATTGTAGTTCTCCTCTGCCAACAGGCTGTTTCCTCCTGCATTGTTTTATTTCTTTGTTTGCATGTTTGTTCGTCCTTCAGCCAGAGTACACACAAAGTATCCGTGTGATTTGAAACAAACTTAATGAAAAGTTAGAATGTGACCCTGTTTGCATGTTTGTTCGTCCTTCAGCCAGAGTACACACATAGTATCCGTGTGATTTGAAACAAACTTTTTTTTTTTTTTTTTTGCTGTCCCAACTTCTGCGCCACCTCAGAGGCAGTGCACCCACGCCGCTCATTCCGACACCCCGTCCACAGCCACAGCCCGGTCGGTCCCGCCGCAGCCCCGGCACCAGCAATCTACAGGGAGCAGTCAATGTCAAGTCGTCAAGAGGCAACCCACCGGAGGAGACACTGCACTGCTGCCGAGTCACTTCGGTGGTGTTCAGTGGCGCCTGTTCTGATCTAACATACACAGGACACCACCTACTAAGCCCCCTACTGACGGCAATAATTGCTTAGTCGCGGAGCCGGCGTGAGTGAGCTTTCCCTCCGGAGGGCGCCACCACGTCCGTCCAACGACAGCCCCCATGGACTCGCCGATACCGGTGACCCCGACGGAACCAAACCAAGGCCACAGACGTGGAGAGGACATCGAAATTGAGGTCACCATGAGAGCAGGGCATGAAGGGCCACAGAATTTGAGACTTTTTTTTAAATGCTGATCAATGAGAATGAGGATGATTAAGATGATGCTACGGATTTCCATTTCGGTCTGAGACTGCATGACAGGGCTGTACTCTACGCTTCCTTTCATAATATATCCCGGCGTCAACCAGGCCCGAGAGATACAGGCACCTGCAGTGTTGGTCAAGAAATTTGAAGAACTCTCTCAGAAACGCATCCATTAAGTGGATGAAACTCGACTGTGTGGTCCCAGTCTTCCCAACTGAGTCCGCAGCAACTCAACTCTGGGTAGGAGCCGGTCGGGGCAGAAAAACCCACATGACTTCTGATGGGATTCGAACCCACGACCTCCCAGCCGGGAGTCCGCGACGCTAACCACTTCGCCACGGCGGCTGGTATTTGAAACAAACTTAATGAAAAGTTAGAATGTGACCCAAGGACGGAACCAATAAATTTTGATGTGGATCTGTTGAACGGATCCGGTTAAAGTATGGACCGGCATCCATTTTGTAAGAGTTATGCACAACATACTGAATGGATTTTAACCAAAACTTTTTGAAAGATGGAATGCGACCCAAGGACGAACCATTACATTTGGTTGTGGATCTGTGATACGAATCCGGATTAAAAGACAGATTCAGGCTTACATCAGCAAGAAACTGTTGAACTGATCTTAACGGAACTTGGTAGACAGATGGAATGCGACCCAAGGACCAAAACCGCAATTGTGTGTGTGCAGATCCGTGCTGCAGATCTGGAAGAAAGGTCGGATCTCAGATCCATTGGACCGTGGCGAAGGTTTTGTGCTCTTCCCCGTTTACTTTCTTCTTCTTCTTCTTCTTCTTCTTCTTCTTCTTCTTCTCCGTCTTCTTCTCTTCTTCTTCTTCTTCTTCTTCTTCTTCTTCTTCTTCTTCTTCTTCTTCTTCTTCTTCTTCTTCTTCTTTTTCCTTCTCCTTCTCTTCTTCTTCTTCTTCTTCTTCTTCTTCTTCTTCTTCTTCTTCTTCTTCTTCTTCTTCTTCTTCTTCTTCTTAACGCTGTCTCCTATTTCCACGATTTCTCCGTGGCATCACTCTCAAGTCGCTCGTTCCCATCCTCCTCTCTTCATACACAACCATATGCAGGTAGTTCAGTCGCCGTCTCAGCACTAACAGCTCATAGGCAGCAATCATGATCAGGTTGTCACCAGGTAACCCGCTGGAGTACACACTGCGCCGCTGCTACAGGGTCACCTTGTCGGCGTGTCCTGGTGGCTGTTCTGGTCCAACGTACGCCGGAGAACGCGACACCTATCAAGACTCTTAACGACGATAACATCATTGCTTAATTACAGAGCCAGACTGACAGAACGTTCAACTTCTCTGGAGTGGAGGAAATCGCCACGTCCTTCCGACTCACCATTTCCCTGCCACTTCCAACGTCGCCGTCCAGTCTAGGCTAACAAGGATCGGGTGCCATGTTGCTGTCATAGTCTTGGAGACTGTCACATGAACATCTGCTATTTAATACATCACAAAGTCTATTGCAGGAACAAAAGGGCTAAAATACATGCAAACAGATTTACGAAAGGGACAGCAGGAGTAACAACAATGATGTTTCTTTCTATAACGTACATTCCATAGAAATACTCAACAGAAGTGTGAAGTAATGACGTCTTGTGAATGATAACGATGATGTGTAAACTATCAAACTCCCCACTGTCAGTGACTTGCCCAATCATCAAGGTCCCCCATTCTGAGACCATGTGAGTAGTCATCGTAGCCAGGGGTGAAGTTACACAACGTAGTCATCATAGCCAGGAGTGAAGTGACACAACGTAGTCATCATAGCCAAGGGTGAAGTGACACAACGTAGTCATCATAGCCAGGGTGAAGTGACACAACGTAGTCATCATAGCCAGGGGTGAAGTGCCACAACGTAGTCATCATAGCCAGCGGTGAAGTGACACAACGTAGTCATCATAGCCAGGGGTGAACTAACACAACATAGTCATCATAGCCAGCGGTGAAGTGACACAATGTAGTCATCGTAGCCAGGAGTGAAATGACACAACGTAGTCATCGTAGCCAGGGGTGAAGTGACACAACGTAGTCATCGTAGCCAGGGGTGAAGTGACACAGCGTAGTCATCGTAGCCAGGGGTGAAGTGACACAACGTAGTCATCGTAGCCAGGAGTGAAGTGACACTACGTAGTCATCGTAGCCAGGGGTGAAGTGACACAGCGTAGTCATCGTAGCCAGGGGTGAAGTGATACAAAGCAACATTTCCCTCGTACCAGCTGGCGCCTTCGGGCTACCTGAAAGCACACGAGTTTGTTTTTTTGGAAACGGATACGTACCCACCGAAATGAAAGGGGGTGGGGGAATGATGGTGGGGATGAGAGATGGGAGGAAGAGAGGCGGTGAGGGAAATGAGGGTGGGGATGAGAGATGGGAGGAAGAGAGGCGGTGGGGAAATGAGGGTGGGGATGAGAGATGGGAGGAAGAGAGGCGGTGGTGGAAATGAGGGTGGGGGGGGGGATGACAGATGGGAGGAAGAGAGGCGGTGGGGGAAATGAGGGTGGGGATGAGAGATGGGAGGAAGAGAGGCGGTGGGGGAAATGAGGGTGGGGATGACAGATGGGAGGAAGAGAGGCGGTGGGGGAAATGAGGGTGGGGATGAGAGATGGGAGGAAGAGAGGCGGTGGGGGAAATGAGGGTGGGGATGAGAGATGGGAGGAAGAGAGGCGGTGAGGGAAATGAGGGTGGGGATGAGAGATGGGAGGAAGAGAGGCGGTGAGGGAAATGAGGGTGGGGATGAGAGATGGGAGGAAGAG
>CM031598.1:1879299-1883769 GCA_018398815.1 Conus ventricosus
GCAGCAGTAGCAGCAGGAGCAACAGCAGTAGCAGAAACAGCAGCAGTGGCAGCAGCAGCAGCGGCAGAAATAGCACATCATCACAGCAGCAGCAGCAGCAGTAGCAGCAGCAGTAGCAGCAGCAGAAGCAGCAGCAACAGCAGTAGCAGCATAGTATGTTTGTTGGATATATGGGGTGAGAGAAAGTGAGGGCGGTGAGCAGGTTGATGCGTTGGTAGAGATGGTGGGGTTGGGGGGGAGGGAGAGAGAGTGGGGAGGGTGGTGAGTGGGAGTGAGAAAAGCTATACGCCGGTGTTTACGCGAGGTGGAAGATGAACGGAAATCCTGATACATGTGGGCAAGAGAGTGAGTGTGAACGTGGATACATGAATGCACGAGAAAAAGGGTTTGTCTGATTTGTACGGAAAAAGGTTTCTTGAACTGTTTTCTTGTTTAATGTACCTTATATATACAGTGTGCTTCTTTAAACAGTTGCCATTACTGAAGAAACTTTTAAGCGAAAATTTTATTGGAGATTATACAATTTAAAATGAAACTGTTCACTTCTGTGTTTTTTATTTTTACTCCAAGTATATATATATATATTATATATATATATATATATATATATATATATATATATATATATTAATAAAATCAGAGTTAAAAAGCCACTCAGAACGCCAACAGTGCTCAACCACGTAGGGAGCGACATACCAGTCTAAAATAGGATTTTTAAAATGAAGAGGTTAAAACCTCTTCATTTTAAAATCCTATTTTAGACTGGTATATATATTATATATATATATATATATATATTATATATATATATATATATATATATATATATATATATATGTGTGTGTGTGTGTGTGTGTGTGTGCGTTATATAAAAAGCAAGTTGCTTTTAATATAACACACACACACACACACATATATATATATATATATATATATATATATATATAATATATATATATATATATATATATATATATATATGTATGTATGTATGTGCGTATGTTATCATGTATGTACGCATGGATGGATGGATTATGCCTATCTGTCTACCCTTGATTTACTAGACAGCAGAACTGACCACTTACAGAGAGAGAGAGACAGACAGACAGACATACACACACACATACACACACACACACACACACACACACACACACGCGAAATTGCATGATTTATGTACATTGTGAAAATAAGAAACCTTCTTTCCCTTTATTTCTCCTGAATGCTCCCACCCGCCCTTGCGCCTTCTCCCAACCCTGCCCTCCCCCCTCCCCCCTCTCTGTCTTTCTCACTTCTACCCGTGTTTTGCTTCCGGTTCACTGCAAACTACAGGCAGCCCAGTCCATGCGTGGATAATGGAATTAACGTCCTATTAGCCAAAGCCTCTGACGGAGAAGTAGCTCCCGAACTGAGGCCCGTAGGGAGTGGGGGTCATAGCGGTGAGGTGAAGGTGGACTGAGGCCCGTAGGGAGTGGGGGTCATAGCGGTGAGGTGAAGGTGGACTGAGGCCCGTAGGGAGTGGGGGTCATAGCGGTGGTGAAGGTGTTCTGCTCCGATGGCTGCTGTGGTGTGGGGATGGTTGTTGCCTTCATGGTGATGTGGTCCAGGAGGGCCGGCTGGTATAGGTTCTTGTGCTGCCTACTTTCAGCTCCTTGCAGTCAGCACGTCTGTCCCAAGGCGACCAGATAAAGGTGCACGTGGCCATGGTGTCTGTCCCAAGGCGACCAGATAAAGGTGCACGTGGCCATGGTGTCTGTCCCAAGGCGACCAGATAAAGGTGCACGTGGCCATGGTGTCTGTCCCATGGCGACCAGATAAAGGTGCACGTGGCCATGGTGTCTGTCCCAAGGCGACCAGATAAAGGTGCACGTGGCCATGGTGTCTGTCCCAAGACGACCAGATAAAGGTGCACGTGGCCATGGTGTCTGTCCCAAGGCGACCAGATAAAGGTGCACGTGGCCATGGTGCTGGTTGAGGCTGATCCTCTTGCTGACCGATCCTGCATCCGACGTTGTGGTCTAGGCCAGTTCTAGGCATTAGAGGTGGGAGAGGGATTTTGGACTTGGCCTGGCAGGGACTGTCCATCTGTCTGGTCCTGGACCATACAGATCTTCCCAAGGAACCTCAGAGGGTCGTGTCTCTCCTTTTGTCGTTTCCCCTGTTGTTTCTGCTTTCTGCAAAAAAGAGCACTCTTTGTGTTCCTGCCTGTCAGATTTTACACCAGCAGCAGTGTATTTTGAGAGCTCACAGGTAATCCTTAAGCTTCACATAATCTTTACCCTTGAACGGGAGAGAGAAATGGGCTCCGCTTTTCAACATGCCATGCGCAAAAACACGGTGAGCCTCTCACAGTTCTCTTCGGCATCAGGCCATGGGATGTAACCCTGCTTTTGGTCTTTTACCATTTTAGTTTTTTTTAACCTGTCAGAATGGATCTTTGTATAGAATGTTGCCATAACGATTTCCCTGTTGCCGGGGATTATTTTACCAGTCGTGAGAGCAGACAGCGCGTGGGTCGTTGTCTATCTGTGGCATCAAAATACTAGGGCTCTGATCACAACTTAATCAAGGTCTCCTGGAAGAGAGAGAAAACAACTGACCCATTGGAGACTCAAACCACAGGCCCAAGGATAGTGTGACATCCTAGGCGAGTGCATTATTCACTTAGCCATCAAAAGACATGACGAACGAGACAACAACTTAGCCGCACTTCTATGCGGCTTCTACATGGCATCAGGATAGGAAAACAAAGGGAGACAGCTACGACTGGCATGTATGGAAATAAATTAATTGGCAGAAGTAGATCATAAAGAGTTAGGAAAGTCAGAGTTGAATACACAGATAGCCTAGAGAAAGGTAAGGCCCACCTTTTTAAACTTGTTGCATTGCACCAACACCTGTGAACAAACAGATAGCCTAGAGAAAAGTAATTCCCACCTACACTTGTTGCATTGCACCAACACCTGTGAATACACCGATAGCCTAGAGAAAGGTAATTCCCACCTTTTACACTTGTTGCATTGCACCAACACCTGTAAATAAACCGATAGCCTAGACAAAGGCAAGTCCCACCTTTTACACTTGTTGAATTGCACCAACACCTGTAAATAAACCGATAGCCTAGACCATTGTAAGTCCCACCTTTTACACTTGTTGGATTGTACCAACACCGGTGACAGACGTCAACTGGCTGTAGACTCAGCAGTGATGTGACAGACGTCAACTGGCTGTAGACTCAGCAGTGACGTGACAGACGTCAACTGGCTGTAGACTCAGCAGTGATGTGACAGACGTCAACTGGCTGTAGACTCAGCAGTGACGTGACAGACGTCAACTGGCTGTAGACTCAGCAGTGACGTGACAGATGTCAACTGGCTGTAGACTCAGCAGTGACGTGACAGACGTCAACTGGCTGTGGACTCAGCAGTGACGTGACAGACGTCAACTGGCTGTAGACTCAGCAGCGATGTGACAGACGTCAACTGGCTGTGGACTCAGCAGTGATGTGACAGACGTCAACTGGCTGTAGACTCAGCAGCGATGTGACAGACGTCAACTGGCTGTAGACTCAGCAGCGATGTGACAGACGTCAACTGGCTGTGGACTCAGCAGTGATGACTGGTGCACTGGCTGTAGACTCTGCAGTGATGACTGGTGTTCTTGTCCACCTTTTTGATGACCTGCGTGTTTCCAGTTTGGGAATTCATTCTCACAGGGCTTGACTTGTTTCCAGTTTGGGATTTCATTCTCACTGGGCTTGACTTGTTTCCAGTTTGGGATTTCATTCTCACTGGGTGTCACGGTCGCTAAGCCGGACGGCCCAACCACCCCTACCCACGCCTATTACACACTAGAGCAGACAACACAGCACACTAACACAGCTTGACAATCATGCGCACTTCTTTATTTCACACACACACACACTATGGCGCCACCACTCACGTCCATCCACAACCACACATAGGTATCCCACTTCTTCCCTGACCCACACTACCCTGCTACTACCCTGAAAGCCTTAACCTATGCTAAAGCACCAGTTGCGGTATATGACTGCGACCCAGGGACGCAGAGATAGCCCGCACACGTGGTGGATAAATACTAGGGACGAGGACCAACCCAAGGGACTCTAATCTCTAAACTACTACCACCCACACCTCTCCCCAGGACCCCCCTTCTCTTTTGACCCGGGTCCCTTACCGCACCGGTCACTGCGTCCCTAAGGGAGGCAACGACAAGTACCCTACACCGTGCTGGCCACTGCGTCCCAAAAGGAGGCAGTAGCTAACACCCTTAACTCTACTGCCTAACGCTACACCCTTTCTACCCAACCATGTGACAACCCATCCCGGCCCGGAGAGCTCCAGTCCTCGGCGCTGTACGCGGCCCCTCACAGGCTGACACCTTCCCGGAAGACTCTGCACCCGGGCTGACCGTGGCTCCTCGCGACTGACCTCTCCCACGATGAGCGAC
>CM031598.1:1883869-1888869 GCA_018398815.1 Conus ventricosus
ATACAGTCTGTAGTATGTAACAGTCTGTAGAATGTAACAGTCTGCAGTATATACCTGTCTGTAGTATATAACACAGACTGTAGAATATAACAGTCTGTAGTATATAACTGTCTGTAGTATATAACTGTCTGCAGTATGTAGCTGTCTGTAGTATACAAGAGTCTGTAGTATGTAACTGTCTGTAGTATACAACTGTCTTTAGTATACAAGAGTCTGTAGTATGTAACTGTCTGTAGTATACAACAGTCTGTAGTATGTAAGTGTCTGTAGTATACAACAGTCTGTAGTATATAACTGTCTGTAGTATACAACAGTCTGTAGTATGTAACTGTCTATAGTATACAACAGTCTGTTGTGTACAACTGTCTTTAGTATACAACAGTCTGTAGTATATAACTGTCTGTAGTATGTAACTGTCTGTAGTATATAATTGTCTGTAGTATACAACTGTCTTTAGTATACAACAATCTGTAGTATATAACTGTCTGTAGTATATAACTGCAGTATATAATAGTCTGCAGTATATAACTGTCTGCAGTATATAACTGTTTGTAGGATATAACTGTCTGTAATATACAACTGTCTTTAGTATACAACAGTCTGTAGCATATAACTGTCTGTAGTATATAACTGCAGTATATAACAGTCTGCAGTATATAACAGTCTGTAGAATATAACAGCCTGCAGTATGTAAGAGTCTGCAGTATATAACTGTCTATAGTATACAACTGTCTTTAGTATACAACAGTCTGTAGTATATAACTGTCTGCAGTATATAACTGCAGTATATAACAGTCTGCAGCATATAACAGTCTGTAGAATATAACAGCCTGTAGTATATAACAGTCTGTAGCATATAACTGTCTGTAGTATATAACTGCAGTATATAACAGTCTGCAGTATATAACTGTCTGCAGTATATAATAGTCTGCAGTATATAACTGTCTGTAAGATATAACTGTCTGTAATATATAACTGTCTGTAGTATATAACTGTAGTTTATAACTGTCTGCAGAATATAACTGTCTGTAGTATATAACTGTATATATAACTGTCTTAAGTATATAACAGTCTGTAGTATATAACTGTCTGTAGTATATAACAGTCTGTAGCATATAACTGCAGTATGTAACAGTCTGTAGTATATAACTGTCTGTAGTATACAACAGTCTGTAGTATATAAATGTTTGTAGTATATAAGCGTCTGCAGTATATCACAGTCTGCAGTATATAACTGTAGTACATAACTGTCTGTAGTATACAACAGTCTGTAGTATATAAATGTTTGTAGTAGATAACCGTTTGCAGTATATAACAGTCTGTAGTATATAACAGTCGTCGGTATATAACAGTCTTCAGTATATAACTGTAGTATATAACTGTCTGCAGTTTGTAACAGTCTGTAGTATATAACAGTCTGTAGTAAAATAACTGTCAGCAGTATGTAACTGTAGTATATAACTGTCTGCAATATGTAACAGTCTGTAGTATATAACAGTCTGTAGTATATTAACAGTCTGTAGTATGGACTTATAACTTGCATTACCTCGGGAGTCAGACGGAGTGACAGGGGCGGCAGAGTTACCAACTTTCGTGCCCTGACAGTGGGGACAGCAGGGAACTCTGTGATTCCTCTGCCATTGCAGCCTTTCCAGGGGGCTGTGACACTGGGGACAGCAGGGACCCCTGTGATTCCTCTGCCATTGCAGCCTTCCAGGGGGCTGTGACAGTGGGGACAGCAGGGACCCTGTGATTCCTCTGCCATTGCAGCCTTCCAGGGGGCTGTGACACTGGGACAGCAGGGACCCCCATGATTCCTCTGCCATCGCAGTCTTCCAGGGGGCTGTGACACTGGGGACAGCAGGGACCCCTGTGATTCCTCTGCCATTGCTGTCTTCCAGGGGGCTGTGACACTGGGGACAGCAGGGACCCCTGTGATTCCTCTGCCATTGCTGTCTTCCAGGGGGCTGTGACACTGGGGACAGCAGGGACCCCTGTGATTCCTCTGCCATTGCAGCCTTCCAGGGGTCTGTGACACTGGGGACAGCAGGGACCCCTGTGATTCCTCTGCCATTGCAGCCTTCCAGGGGGCTGTGACAGTGGGGACAGCAGTGACCCCTGTGATTCCTCTGCCATTGCAGCCTTGCAGGGGGCTGTGACACTGGGGACAGCAGGGACCCCTGTGATTCCTCTGCCATTGCAGCCTTCCAGGGGGCTGTGACACTGGGGACAGCAGGGACCCCTGTGATTCCTCTGCCATTGCAGCCTTCCAGGGGGCTGTGACAGTGGGGACAGCAGGGACCCCTGTGATTCCTCTGCCATTGCAGCCTTCCAGGGGGCTGTGACACTGGGGACAGCAGGGACCCCTGTGATTCCTCTGCTATTGCAGACTTCCAGGGGGCTGTGACACTGGGGACAGCAGGGACCCCTGTGATTCCTCTGCCATTGCAGCCTTCCTGGGGGCTGTGACACTGGGGACAGCAGGGACCCTGTGATTCCTCGGCCATTGCAGCCTTCCAGGGGGCTGTGACAGTGGGACAGCAGAGGGACCCCTGTGATTCCTCTGCCATTGCAGTCTTCCAGGGGGCTGTGACAGTGGGGACAGCAGGGACCCCTGTGATTCCTCTGCCATTGCAGTCTTCCAGGGGGCTGTGACAGTGGGGACAGCAGGGACCCCTGTGATTCCTCTGCCATTGCAGCCTTCCAGGGGGCTGTGACACTGGGGACAGCAGGGACCCCTGTGATTCCTCTGCCATTGCAGCCTTCCAGGGGGCTGTGACAGTGTAGACAGCAGGGACCCCTGTGATTCCTCTGCCATTCCTGTCTTCCAGGGGGCTGTGACACTGGGGACAGCAGGGACCCTGTGATTCCTCTGCCATTGCAGCCTTCCAGGGGGCTGTGACACTGGGGATAGCAGGGACCCCTGTGATTCCTCTGCCATTGCAGCCTTCAGGGGGCTGTGACAGTGTGGACAGCAGGGACCCCTGTGATTCCTCTGCCATTGCAGCCTTCCAGGGGGCTGTGACACTGGGGACAGCAGGGACCCCTGTGATTCCTCTGCCATTGCAGTCTTCCAGGGGGCTGTGACAGTGGGGACAGCAGGGACCCCTGTGATTCCTCTGCCATTGCAGCCTTCCAGGGGGCTGTGACAGTGGGGACAGAAGGGACCCTGTGATTCCTCTGCCATTGCAGCCTTCCAGGGGGCTGTGACACTGGGGACAGCAGGGACCCCTGTGATTCCTCTGCCATTGCAGCCTTCCAGGGGCTGTGACAGTGGGGACAGCAGGGACCCTGTGATTCCTCTGCCATTGCAGCCTTCCAGGGGGCTGTGACACTGGGGACAGCAGGGACCTCTGTGATTCCTCTGCCATTGCAGCCTTCCAGGGGGCTGTGACACTGGGGACAGCAGGGACCCCTGTGATTCCTCTGCCATTGCAGCCTTCCAGGGGGCTGTGACACTGGGGACAGCAGGGACCCCTGTGATTCCTCTGCCATTGCAGCCTTCCAGGGGGCTGTGACACTGGGGACAGCAGGGACCCTGTGATTCCTCTGCCATTGCAGTCTTCCAGGGGGCTGTGACAGTGGGGACAGCAGGGACCCCTGTGATTCCTCTGCCATTGCAGTCGTCCAGGGGGCTGTGACAGTGGGGACAGCAGGGACCCCTGTGATTCCTCTGCCATTGCAGCCTTCCAGGGGGCTGTGACACTGGGGACAGCAGGGACCCCTGTGATTCCTCTGCCATTGCAGCCTTCCAGAGGGCTGTGACAGTGTGGACAGCAGGGACCCCTGTGATTCCTCTGCCATTGCAGCCTTCCAGGGGGGTGTGACAGTGGGGACAGCAGGGACTCCTGTGATTCCTCTGCCTTTCCTGTCTTCCAGGGGGCTGTGACACTGGGGAAGCAGTGACCCCTGTGATTCCTCTGCCATTGCAACTTCCAGGGGGCTGTGACACTGGGGACAGCAGGGACCCCTGTGATTCCTCTGCCATTGCAGTCTTCCAGGGGGCTGTGACAGTGGGGACAGCAGGGACCCCTGTGATTCCTCTGCCATTCCTGTCTTCCAGGGGGCTGTGACAGTGGGGACAGCAGGGACCCCTGTGATTCCTCTGCCATTCCTGTCTTCCAGGGGGCTGTGACAGTGGGGACAGCAGGGACCCCTGTGATTCCTCTGCCATTCCTGTCTTCCAGGGGGCTGTGACATTGGGGACAGCAGGGAACTCTGTGATTCCACTGCCATTGCAGCCTTCCAGGGGGCTGTGACACTGGGGACAGCAGTGACCCTTTGATTCCTCTGCCATTGCAGCCTTCCAGGGGGCTGTGACACTGGGGACAGCAGGGACCACTGTGATTCCTCTGCATTGCAGCCTTCCAGGGGGCTGTGACACTGGGGACAGCAGGGACCCCTGTGATTCCTCTGCCATTGCAGCCTTCCAGGGGGCTGTGACAGTGGGGACAGCAGGGACCCCTGTGATTCCTCTGCCATTGCAGCCTTCCAGGGGCTGTGACACTGGGGACAGCAGGGACCCCTGTGATTCATATGCTATTGCAGCCTTCCAGGGGGCTGTGACACTGGGGACAGCAGGGACCCCTGTGATTCCTCTGCCATTGCAGCCTTCCAGGGGGCTGTGACACTGGGGACAGCAGGGACCCTGTGATTCCTCTTCCATTGCAGTCTTCCAGGGTGCTGTGACAGTGGGGACAGCAGGGACCCTGTGATTTCCTCTGCCATTGCAGCCTTCCAGGGGGCTGTGACACTGGGGACAGCAGGGACCCTGTGATTCCTCTGCCATTGCAGCCTTCCAGGGGGCTGTGACAGTGGGGACAGCATGGGACCCCTGTGATTCCTCTGCCATTGCAGCCTTCCAGGGGGCTGTGACAGTGGGGACAGCAGGGACCCCTGTGATTCCTCTGCCATTGCAGCCTTCGAGGGGGCTGTGACACTGGGGACAGCAGGGACCCCTGTGATTCCTCTGCCATTGCAGCCTTCCTGGGGGCTGTGAC
>CM031598.1:1896369-1901369 GCA_018398815.1 Conus ventricosus
CAGACAGCACTGTATAGATAATGGAATGATCTTAAACAGAAACAAGATTCAATTCAATATTACGATGCTGAAACTTCGGTTTGCATCCCTGTCTGCTTTATTCACATACCTCAACACGTGTGTCAGGCCATGCGATTCGTCAAATTCTCTCAGCTTTCACGCGATTGGTACTTGAAACCAGCGACTGACACCTTTCGAGGCGCCTCGGAAGAACCACGGAGCATTCAGTACAGTGGGTGATAGGGAACTTGTTTTAAGTGCCGAGTTGTTTGCTCATGTGCGAAAGCGGCGGCCATGTTCGGCAGTCAGCCAATGAATGCGATGGATGCCTCTATGGCGTCAGAGCCCGGCAGCCGGCGTCTAGGTGCCCATTGAGTCTTCCATGCCGGACCAGTCTGACCGTGTTATGATTTAAGTGAGCGGAAGAGAGAGCGGTTCTTCTGTGTCAAAGTGCTGTACAGATAGACAGTGAGAGATGGGGGGGGGAGGAGAGAGAGAGAGAGAGAGAGAGAGAGAGAGAGAGAGAGAGAGAGAGAGAGAGAGAGAGAGAGAGAGATGTACTGGTTTCTTTCCAAAAGGATCAGAAAAGTGAGCTACTGGAACTGTGAGTACGAGTGAAGAGATTTCACCATAGAAGCGACATACTACGCTGAGCTGCTTATTTTGATCACGATTTTGATCAGTGATCATAATGAGACAGAGAGAGAGAGAGAGAGAGAGAGAGAGAGAGAGAGAGAGAGGGGGAGAGAGAGAGAGAGAGGAGAGAGAGAGAGAGAGAGAGAGAGAGAGATCATTATTGTTTCCCTCGTCTCTTCTATTCACATTTTTTTTTCTTCATTATCCTCCTCCTTCTCATTCATCATCATGATCATGATCATCATCATCATCATCATCATCGTCATCATCATCATCATCATCATCATTTATCATCATCATCTTCTTCTTCTTCTTCTTCTTCTTGTACTTGTTCTTGTTCTTGTACTTGTTGTTGTTGTTGTTGTTGTTGTTTCTTCTTCTTCTTCTTCTTCTTCTTCTTCTTCTTCTCGATCATTTGCAGAACTGGGTCATCTCAACGTCTAAGGATGACCTTTGATGACCTTTTCACAAAACGGACAATGGAACAATGGCGTATGATCACGTGTCTGGATTTTTTTTTTCTCCAAAGAATACGTTTGTCTGGATTGCTGGGTGACTAGCTCATCAGTCGCGAGGGGACAGATGTGTTGTTGTTTGGATTGGCGCGTGTGTTTACTTTTGTCTATCCTCCCTTCCTGCCCCCCCCCCCCCTCTCTCTCTCTCTCTCTCTCTCTCTCTCTCTCTTCTCTCTCTCTCTCTCTCTCTCTCTCTCTCTCCTCTCTCTCTCCGTTGACGTTATGTATAGAGTCGACCGTGTTATTTTCTATTTTTTCATTTTGTGTAGAAAAATCAGTCTATGTGTTACAATCTTTTCGATTTAGGCGCGCGTGGGTTTGTGTGGATTTTTGCGTGCGTGCGTGCGTGCGTGCGTGCGTGCGTGCGTGTGCGTGTGTGTGTGGGGTGTGTGTGTGTGTGTGTGTGTGTCTGTGTGTGTGTGTAAGGCGAGCGTCGTGCATACATACATGCATGCGTGTGCGCGTGCGTGTGTTTGTGTGTATGTGTGTGTGTGTTGTGTGTGTGTGTGTGTGTGTGTGCGTGTGCGTGTGTGTGTGTGTGTTAGTTTCAAATTTAACGTCTATCCACTCTAGGTGATATTAGACGAAAACAAACAAACAAACAAACAAACAAAAACCTGCGTCAATGAAAACAGTCCAACAAAACCCTCATGATAAAGCTAGAAAGCTACAAATGGTTTGGATATGGAGAGTACAGTGAGAGGTAGGGACGGATAAGGATGGTTCTTTCGTATATGTTATGTAAATTTAGTAGTAGGTTAATGATTGACTCACTTAAAAGTAACCTCATAGGTATGAGTAAATAAATGTAAGAAACTATAAGTACTTACTTATTGGACTCTTTGATAAAGAAAGAAAGAATTCATAGGTTAATGTTGGTGATTCGAAAATATTTTGCAATAGTATACGTAGAAAGTATGGGTATAAATTGTTTAATAGCGGCACATCAGATAATATGATCAACTGTGATGCTCTGTTCACAAACACATGAGGCATTTTTACTAAATTTTGTTGTAAAAGCATCGACTTTCACTTTATACATAAGGACGATAACTTCCTGCTGATGTGGGAGTGTGTTTTTAAGTTTGCAATACAAAATCTGTGTAAATAAGCTTTTTGTGAGACTTTTTGAAGGAATTCTGGAAATGGTTCCAAGCAAAAGATTCCACTATTACTATATGTTCTTGAACCGTAAGCGGAAAATCCATCCCGAGAGACTCTGAACTACATTTTGCACCTTGTTTTGCAGCTCTGTCTACTTTATCGTTATAATAAAACGAACAGTGTGACGGTATCCAGCAGAAAGTCATTGCCGTGCCTTGTATAGAGAGGCATGAATTAAACAGCTAATTTCAATTATCATTTCTGATCTATTCTGCAGTTTTAATGATTTCAGTGCTGAAGCATAGACTTTGAATCAACACAAAAAAGTACTTGAAATATAGATCGTGGGTAATTTAGAAGATAATTTAACGCCATTAATATTGCAGTTAAGTTCCGCAGTAAAAACCGATTTATTTTTCCCCAGTGAAAAACATTTCTCTACTTTCAAATCGGGTATCAAATAAGCAGAGCCCGCTTTTTTTTATGAATTAATGACCCATCTGTGTATACTTTTAAATGATTTGGATACTTTTCTTCAATATGAAATTTAGCATTGCTTGCCACTATATTTATATTGTCCTTCTTTTTTAAATCAGTGTGGTCAAAATCAAATGGGCCCTTTGAAGTTCCCAGGGTGGTGTAGGGAAGAAGGACGGCCTGGCAGATACAGACTTTTCGTCAACAGTAATGCCCGTGGCTTGCCTAAGCTCAGATGTATACGTTGCCAAAGTAATCTGAGAGGATATTGTTTTTGCACGTGTAGGAAAGTTGATATCTGATCTAATCTTAATTTCATTGTTCACATCATTCTTAACTGAAAGCTTCTTATCATAAATTTCGTGGCAGCCACTTCCCTCTGATCATCAAAGGGTAAAATTTGAGCTTCATTATATGTTCAAAGACAAGATGCATGGGTGGGAAGACCCATTGCAAGTTTGAGCGCTTTGCATTCTATACTTTGAAGCTTCTTTAACAGATATTTTTGTGCACTAAAAAAACACTTTTTGCGCGTATGTTAATTTTGATCTTATTAGACATTTACATAGATAAATTAGAGTGGACGGGTCTTGTCCCCATCCTTTTGTACTCACAATTTTGAGGAAATTTAAAGTTTTCCTTGCTTTTGTCAGCAATAATTATGTGTTGATTCCAAGACATTTTCGATGTGAGGTTAACGCCCAAAAACTTGATGTGTGAAGCATAATTAAGAACTACTCCATTCATTCTGAAAATAGGCATTTTGTCAGGATTCGAGCCACTGTTGAATAAAACAATGTTTTTTCTGCAGAATAACTTAGTCCATTCTTGTCAAGTACTCTGCTATAATGTTGAGCTCTTTATGATACACTTTTTTTGGTATGGTTTATGCTACGTAGTGGGGTTTTCTTTTTTAAGGTTACTTCCATCCACATGCATATATCGTCAGCATATTGAATTAAGATGACATTTTTAGATATTTTACTGGGCAAATCATACATTAGTAGTGAAAATAGGAAAGGAGCAATAACTGATCCTGAGGGATACCATTGTAAGAGTTCTTTTAGTTGAATACGTGTTCCCTATTCTAGTTTGAATTTTCGATTCTTTAGAAAACAATTGATATAATCATAAATATGACCAGACAGACTGATGTTTTTTAATTTAAGTAAGAGCCGAGAATGCCAGACTTGATCATAAGCCTTATTTATGTCAAAAATGTCGCTAATATACATTTATATCTAGCAAATTGCTTTTTTATGTTGTTGTAAGTTTCACTAATTGTTCTGTTGTCGATCTACTCTTTCTGAAACCAGCCTGATCTAAAGGCATTATTTCATTCATGTCACAAAAGTGTGTAAGTCTGTTTTAAAACGATTCTTTCCAGTTTGCATACATGGGATGTTAATGCTATAGGTCTATAATTGTTTTTGTCTGTGCAGCTTTTGCCATTTTTTGAATGGGAACCACGATTGATTCTTTCCAAATTTTTGGCATATCACCATCACACTAGCATTTTTGAAATATTTCATACAGGAAATGATAAAATTTTCAGGCAGATGTTTCAGCATTTGATTCGAAATTGCGTCCAGTCCCACCGATGTTTTTTTTATTTGGGATGGAATTTATTGCATCTTTGAGTTCTGAAGCGTTAGATGTGCATTAATATGTTTGTGTTATCACGAATAGGATCTTTGTAAATTTCTTTTTGCTGTTCTTGGTCTCTATACTCATTACAAATCTTTGATAAACCATTTTCACAGCTGACATTTGCAAACATGTTAGCGAAGGCTTCTGCTTTCTGCTGGACACTTGGTGCGGGATTATCATTTTGTTTTATTGGATATGTTGGTAACTTAATGCCATATTTCATTATTTTTATCTCCTGCAAATTTTTCCTGTATCCTTATGTTCTTTTATTTCAGTTTTGCAAAATGTGGACCAATAGTGCTGCTTTGCATCTTGGATTATTTCATCACTATGCTAACTAGCCATTTTCATTTCTCTATGCTTTCTATCTTTTTGGTCTGTTCCTTTGTTCCTGATATATATCTTATATTTTTCTTTCTTTTCATCAACAGCACGCTTGCAGTCATCATTCCACCATACATTTCCTTCGTGCTTCCCTGGTTTAGATATATGTATCCTTGGAATAGAATTATCTGCAGCCGCTATAAGGGAAGACTGAAATAAAGTGTAAAGATCGTCTATGTTAACTGTGCTTGTAATATCTATGGTCACAGTTTGAAGAAAGGTTTTAAAAGCTGA
>CM031598.1:1906369-1928869 GCA_018398815.1 Conus ventricosus
GGCTGATACTCCTGCGGACACTGCCTGTAGAGACAGGCAGTGGAGTTTTGTGTGTATGACTGTTTTTATCCCGCCATTAAGGCAGCCATACTCCATCTTTGGGGAAGGTGCATGCTATGTGTAACGTGTCATCCATACCAACGGCCAAACTGGCCTTCTCTTTCGAAAGTTGGTGATGGGATTTTACGTGTGTGCAAGATGTTATGCGTGCGTTCACACACGGAACCTCGGTTTATAGTCTCATTCGAAGGACTGTATAGGGAATGGAGTCAGAACCAATGTTAACTCCGAGGGAAAAATCCCCCTGTACCGAAATTCGAACCCGCAACCCCAGGATCACGAGTCCGGCGCTCTACCAACTGAGCTATTCCGGCCCCCATGAGTGAATTTGATAGCAGGGTGTTGACTGTTCAAATGGTTAATGAAGTCTTCCACCAGCTCCCTCTTGAGGATGGTCATGGTGTCGTCCACCTAGCGGCCCCAGTAGCGTGGAGGAGAATGGTAAGATGCCAGGGCCTTCTCCTCGAAGTCCTCCATGAAGAGGTTGGCTACAATGGGGCTGACTGGAGAGCCCATGGCCGCTCCTGCGGTCTGCTGGTAGAAGTTGCCTTGGAACGTGAAGTAGGTGGTGTTGAGGCAGCAAGCCAGGAGTTCACAGATGCTGTCCACGGAAAGCGTAGTACGCTGGGCCAGAGTGTCGTCAGCCTGGAGTCTTGCTTTCATGATGTGGATGCTTTCTTCGACGGGGACGCTGGTGAACAATGCCGAAACATCATATGATACCAGGCACTCGTCAGGAGAAAGGGTGTAGTCTACCAGTTTCTGAACCAAGTCCGCACTGTTGATGATGTGGTGTTCCGTCATGCCAACCAAAGGAGACAGGATGTCTGCCACAAATCTCGCCGTCTCATACACGAGGGAACCTCTGGAAGCAACTATTGGACGGAGAGGGACGTCTTTTTTGTGCACCTTCAGAAGGCCATAGAACTTGGGGACATCAGTGGAAAATCATACACAAAGTAGCACAGTCAATCCACTTCAATTGACAGCACTGACCATGAACGCAATGGAAACTATGTATGATGTAAGGAGTAAGGCAAGGGAAGAAATGAGGGCGGAGGATGGACTGGGGGTAAAGGGAGAGGGTAGAGCATATATCACAAGGAAAATTTATCAAGGTGAATGCGTATAAAAGGAACAAACAGAGAGAGAGAGAGAGAGAGAGAGAGAGAGAGAGAGGAGGATGGAAAACTGGAGCACTGCTTGTTCCCACAGTGGTTGGTTCACTGGAATAGGTCACAATGTTTACTGACATGTGGTTGGTTCACTGGAATAGGTCACAATGTTTACTGACATGTGGTTGGTTCACTGGAATAGGTCACAATGTTTACTGACATATGGTTTCTACAAACCCACCGACGCACATGCATACCTAGACTACTCATCCTCCCACAACCCATACACTAAAGACAGCATCCCATACTCACAATTTCTCCGTCTTCGCAGACTCTGCTCCAGCGAGGAAGACTTCACTATACAAGCAGCCAAAATGTCACAATTTTTCACCAACCGTGGATACCCCAGTTCCATCATCAATGCAGCACTCCGCCGCACCATAGCTGTATCCAGAACATCTGCTCTGGAAACCCAGCATCCAACCAAGACAGACAGACCCACAGCCTACCTCCTCTACCACCCGCACACCCTCCCCATCTGTAGGATCCTCAAATCCAATTGGCACATTGTACATAACCACAAACCCGCCTTCCATACCAAACCCATGATCACATTCAAACGTGACAAAAACCTCAAAGACCTCCTTGTGCGGTCCAGTTTGAACAGAACCACAGCTACACCACCAGGTACTCACCCCTGCTCTAAACCCAACTGCAAAATCTGCCCCCTCACCAAACCAGACACCATCTTACAGGGCCCCAAAGACTCCTTCACAGTCAAACGCACATTCTCATGTCAGAGCCGCAACATTATATATGCCATCCACTGCCAGCTGTGTGGCAAGATCTACATAGGGGAAACGTCACGCACACTTGAAACACGCATCTCTGAACACCTGGCTGATATCCGCCACCACCGACCCAAACCCGTCGCCCTACACTTCAACCACACCCAACACAACATCGACCATGTCAAAGTTATGGCACTCTGGCAGTCACAGAGTGACAGCTTTGAACGCACTACTCAAGAATCCCATCTCATTGCCAAACTGGGCACACTACACCCCCAAGGCATCAATATCCAACAATAAACAAACACACATACCCACCACTTCCACATCAGTTGGCAATATCCCCTACCAACACACACACATACACACACACATACACACACACATACATACACCACCACCACATCCCCTTCACTCACTTCATACAGTAGTTACAGCAACCCTCCATCTATTTAATCTTAATTGTGTTTTATCCTTCCCCCTTTTTTTTTTTCCTCAGTCCCCCCCCCCACCTTCTTTCCCCTTACCATTATTATCAATCCACCATTACCACAACCATCACAAAGATATCACACCATCCCAATAAACTAGACACACAACCCTATCATATCACACACACACACACACACACCTCCCCCGACGCAACCCCCCCCCCCCTCCGTTTTTTCTCCCATAATCCCCCTGGCCCCATGTCATTTCCGCCTACCGACCACATGGACAACAACGGATGAGTTATTTTTCATTCTCTTTTTTCGTTTTTCGTTCTCTGTTTGTACTGTCCCACATGTTAAATGTGATTTATTTTTTTCGCCTGAAGAAGACCCAAGTGGTTGAAATGCATCGTGTCTTGTCATGTGCTTTGTTTGTCAATGTCATTGGCGGTAAGTTCTAAAACTAACTCTATTCCTAATTTTGCTTCGTTCGCCGCCATCAGTCACTCAATTTTGAAAATTTGACATATGGTTGGTTCACTGGAATTGGTCACAATGTTTACTGACATGCCCAAACGTGCAAGTGTCTGCGATTGGAAGCTTTTGTAAAATAGACAAAACAAAAGTTCCTATGTTCACTAACACTGCCATGTTTTCAGCACCTTCAGTTGACCCATACTTTTCTGTGCGTAATATGTGTGCGTGCGTGCGCGCGTGCGTGCGTGTGTGCGTGCGTGCGAGCATGCGTGCGTGCGTGTGTGCGCGCAAGCGCGCGTGCCGTGCGCGCATGTGTGTGTGTGTGTGTGTGTGTGTGTGTGTGTGTGTGCTTTTATCTCTGGTGTTTCCGAATAAAACGTCTCAACAATGGGCATTTTCCTGTATCCAAGATTTCGCGAGAAACCCTTTGAGATTTCGCCAATGTAGTACATTCTTGTAGATTATTGCGGATTATTGCATTTTGTAGAAAATTTGGTTGAGACACCGTTCTGCATACTTTCTTTTTGGGAGTGAAATGGCGTCATTTCCTGACGTGAGGAAACTTCAGGTTTGTATCTGAACGAGCGATTTATCGCTTCTCTGCTTTCGTTTATATATACAATTTACATTTCGTTAATTAAGATTTGACAGTTTTGATTTTTTTAAATCAAGAGATGAAATTGTTAAAAAAACCCACCCCAAAACCTTCAAAAACTCAGCAAAACCCTTCTCCTTAAGTCGCCGTAACCTTCCCTGAACTGAACAAACACCCATTTACTGCTGGGTGAACAGGCATTGTTCATAATCTGTCAAATCAGACCCTACAACCCTCACAACCGTTAGCTCCAAAGCCAAACATTTTAACCATTGGACCATACCCTTCCACCCCCTCTACCTCCCTTCCGGACTAACCCTTGTCCCTACTCCCAGTCCCTCCCCTTCCTCCTGAGCGTTAGTAGTGGAAGAAGGGGTAGGGAGGAGAGGGGAGGAAGGCAGACAGGAGGAGAGAGAAAGAGAAGACGAAGGCCCAGTGACACAACCCTCCTCATCGTCGTCGTCATCTCCGCCATTAGACAGAGCGCCAGAGGCCAGGCTCGGCCCCAGCCCACTCTACTGTCCCTTTAGCCGGCAGCAAGATGATTAGATTATAATCCACAGCGCTGAAGCTTTTATCCCGCCAGACACTACGAGAGAGAGAGAGAGCGGAGAGAGAGAGAGAGAGAGAGAGAGAGAGACCGAGAGAGAGAGAGAGAGAGAGAGAGAGAGAGAGAGAGAGAGAGAGAGAGAGAGAGAGAGAGTGTGTACCCGTCTGTGTGACGTGTGTGCGCACGTGCGCATGTGTGTGTGTGTGTGTGTGTGTGTGTGTGTGTGTGTGTGTGTGTGTGTGTGTGTGCGTGCGTGTGTGTGTGTGTGTCTCCTTGAATAGCATCCATATATTAAAAAAAATCACCCCCAGCGTCTAAATCTTTGCTCTTTGTGAAATTTTCTTTGTTCCCTTCGTCCCATGTTTGTTCATCTGATTGCTATGATCAGTTCGCACACCAATGCCATGCTCTTCAACGGCTTTTTCTGCTTTCACTTCATCAGAGGAATTATTGGCAAGCCTGCTTTTTAGCGACTGTCAGTCATTTTGAAACATGTCCATTATGTTCATTGTTGAGATCATGTATCTCAGGTCACTAAGCTTAACAGACAATATTCCTGGGTATTTTATAGAAGTCCAGCATCGCTCCATCGCATTGATCTCCCTTTTTTCCTGCCGTTTGTCTCCAGAAATGCAGCGAAAAGGGTCAAACTGTCCTTTTTAGCTTGCAGGTTCTAAATTCATGAATGCAAACACAGCACATACTTCCAAACCTTTCATATAGGCCTATATTGTACAGTGAAAGCAACACTGTAAGGTTTTAGTCACATGCACTGTACAATGTTGTATGAAGAGCTATGGCTTTAGTGTCATAATAAGTATAATGTTTTTGTGAAGAACTATACTTGAATCTGAAGACAGGCTTCAGCATGTGCATTCCCAATGAAGCAAAATTTGAAAAGAGAGGGGGTTATTTACCGCCAAGGACACAGACAAACAGAGTACAGGACTATATTGTTTGTCTGCGTCCTAGGCATAACTAACCCCTTCTCTTTTCAAATTTTGCTTCATTTTTCGCCCTCAGTCACTCCATTTTGAAACATTCCCAATGAGTTCGACGTGCACGTGTTTCTTTCCATTCCTTGATGTACACGTTCCAAGCATGTCGCGGTTCACTCGGAATGACCCCTGAGATGCCTCTTCTGCATATACAGCTGTCCATTTCATTTCCATAATGACATGCATGGATCCACTCAAAGAGAATTTCATCTTCTCCGGGTACCCTGTGAGAAGTAAACCCGCCCATGCCGCTGTCGTCCGCATGCAATTCCTTCAAAGACAGACCGGGAGGCCCTAGCACTGCAGACCAGGTCAGCCAGGTCAGAGAGCCTTTAGGGAGGCCCTAGCACTGCAGACCAGGTCAGCCAGGTCAGAGAGTCTTTAGGGAGGCCCTAGCACTGCAGACCAGGTCAGCCAGATCAGTGAGCCTTTAGGGAGGCCCTAGCACTGCAGACCAGGTCAGCCAGGTCAGAGAGCCTTTAGGGAGGCCCTAGCACTGCAGACCAGGTCAGCCAGGTCAGTGAGCCTTTAGGGAGGCCTTAGCACTGCAGACCAGGTCAGCGAGCCTTTAGGGAGGCCCTAGCACTGCAGACCAGGTCAGCCAGGTCAGAGAGCCTTTAGGGAGGCCCTAGCACTGCTGACCAGGTCAGCCAGGTCAGAGCCTTTAGGGAGGCCCTAGCACTGCAGACCAGGTCAGTACAGTGTACAGTAGACTGCAACATGTACCACGTAACGCCTCAGAAGTGACTGGGCTGCGGAGCTGTGTCTTCTACGGCGGGTTGCCTCCAAATGAGCCGATGTTGTGACCTCTCTGTGGACTGCTGGAGTGTGGTGTGTGTGAGGCGGAAGCAATGAACGGCGATAGAATAATGCCACTGAGGGGGGGGGGGGGGGGGGGGGCACAGAAAATGGGACAGCCTTGCAACACGCCCTCAAACAACGACGACAACAACAGCAGCAGCAACAACAACAACGACGACAACAGCAGCAGCAACAACAACAGCGACGACGACAGCAACAACAACATCAACGACAACAACAACAACAACAGTGACGACGACGACGAAGACGACAGCATCAACAACAATAACAGCAACAACACCAACAGCAAAACCCAGACAAGTAAACAAAGACAATTAAGAGAAGAAAGAATAAAAGCACGTACAATAGCCAGCTCCAAATTTCGTTCCATCCTCTTCATTTCTTTTACCACTCAACCTTCGTTCCTTGTTAAATATTAAACACGGATTGTGTGTGTGTGTGTGTGTGTGTGTGTGTGTGTGTGTGTGTGTGTGTGTGTGTGTGTGTGTGTGTGTGTGTGTGTGTGTGTGTGTGTGTGTGTGTGTGTGTGTGTGCGTGCGCGCGTGCGCGTGCAGACACAGGCGTTCTTCGCTTTACCTGCCGGCAAGAAGCCACAAGCCTGACGACCTCTCAGCGGGGCGAAACAGCTGTGGAGACAAGAAGCCACAAGCCTGACGACCTCTCAGCGGGGCGAAACAGCTGTGGAGGAAAGAAGCAACAAGCCTGACGACCTCTCAGCGGGGCGAAACAGCTGTGGAGACAAGAAGCCACAAGCCTGACGACCTCTCAGCGGGGCGAAACAGCTGTGGAGACAAGAAGCCACAAGCCTGACGACCTCTCAGCGGGGCGAAACAGCTGTGGAGAAAAAGAAGCCACAAGCCTGACGACCTCTCAGCGGGGCGAAAACAGCTGTGGAGACAAGAAGCCACAAGCCTGACGACCTCTCAGCGGGGCGAAACAGCTGTGGAGGAAGAAGCCACAAGCCTGACGACCTCTCAGCGGGGCGAAACAGCTGTGGAGGAAAGAAGCAACAAGCCTGACGATCTCTCAGTGGGCGAAACACCTGTGGAGACAAGAAGCCACAAGCCTGACGACCTCTCAGCGGGGCGAAACAGCTGGGGAGGAAAGAAGCCACAAGCCTGACGATCTCTCAGCGGGGCAAAACAGCTGTGGAGACAAGAAGCCACAAGCCTGACGACCTCTCAGCGGGGCGAAACAGCTGTGGAGGCAGTGCAGTCGTTCCCCGGTGGAGGTGCCGACAGTCTGCAGACCATTGTCCATTAGTGCTGATGACAGTCTGCAGACCATTGTCCTGTGGACCTTCACACCTTTTCCATTAATGCTGATGACAGTCTGCAGACCATTATCCTGTGGACCTTCACATCTTTTCCATTAGTGCTGACAGTCTGCAGACCATTGTCCATTAGTGCTGACAGTCTGCAGACCATTGTCCATTAGTGCTGACAGTCTGCAGACCATTGTCCATTAGTGCTGACAGTTCTGCAGACCATTGTCCTGTGAACCTTCACATTTTTCCATTAGTGCTGACAGTCTGCAGACCATTGTCCTGTGGACCTTCACATCTTTTCCATTAGTGCTGACAGTCTGCAGACCATTGTCCTGTGGACCTTCACATCTTTTCCCTTAGTGCTGACTGCAGACCATTGTCCTGTGGACCTTCACTTTCTTTTGCATTAGTGCTGACAGTCTGCAGACCATTGTCCTGTGGACCTTCACATCTTTTCCATTAGTGCTGACTGCAGACCATTGTCCTGTGGACCTTCACATCTTTTCCATTAGTGCTGACAGTCTGCAGACCATTGTCCTGTGGACCTCACATTCTTTTCATTAGTGCTGACTGCAGACATTGTCCTGTGGACCTTCACATCTTTTCCATTAGTGCTGACAGTCTGCAGACCATTGTCTGTGGACCTTCACATCTTTTCCATTAGTGCTGATGACAGTCTGCAGACCATTGTCTTGTGGACCTTCACATCTTTTCCATTAGTGCTGATGACAGTCTGCGGGACCATTCCCCTGTGGACCTTCACATCTTTTCCATTAGTGCTTTCTACAGACCATTGTCCTGTGGACCTTCACATCTTTTCCATTAGTGCTTTCTACAGACCATTGTTCTGTGGACCTTCACATCTTTTCCATTAGTTATGACAGTCTGCAGACCATTGTTCTGTGGACCTTCACATCTTTTCCATTAGTGCTGATGACAGTCTGCAGACCATTGTCCTGTGGACCTTCATCTTTTCCATTAGTGCTTTCTACAGACCATTGTCCTGTGGACCTTCACATCTTTTCCATTAGTGCTGATGACAGTCTGCAGACCATTGTCCTGTGGACCTTCAAAATTTTTTCCCATTAGTGCTGATGACAGTCTGCAGACCATTGTCCTGTGGACCTTCACATCTTTTCCATTAGTGCTTTTCTACAGACCATTGTCCTGTGGACCTTCACTTTCTTTTCCATTAGTGCTGATGACAGTCTGCAGACCTTTCCCCCTGTGAACCTTCACACATTTTCCATTAGTGCTGATGACAGTCTGCAGACCATTGTCCTGTGGACCTTCACATCTTTTCCATTAGTGCTGACAGTCTGCAGACCATTGCCCTTTGTGGACCTTCACATCTTTTCCATTAGTGATGATGACAGTCTGCAGACCATTGTCCTGTGACCTTCACACCTTTTCCATTAGTGCTGACAGTCTGCAGACCATTGTCCTGTGGACCTTCACATCTTTTCCATTAGTGCTGACAGTGTGCAGACCATTCCCTGTGGACCTTCACATCTTTTCCATTAGTGCTTTCTACAGACCATTGTCCTGTGGACCTTCACATCTTTTCCATTAGTGCTTTCTACAGACCATTCCCCTGTGGACCTTCACATCTTTTCCATTGTGATGGCAATTGGAGACCATTGTCCTGTGGACCTTCACATCTTTTCCATTAGTGCTGATGACAGTCTGCAGACCATTCCCCTGTGAACCTTCACAACCTTTTCCATTAGTGCTGATGACAGTCTGCAGACCATTGTCCTGTGGACCTTCACATCTTTCCCATTAGTGATGATGGCAGTCTGCAGACCATTGTCCTGTGGACCTTCACATCTTTTCCATTAGTCCTGACAGACTGCAGCCCATTGTCCTGTGGACCTTCACATCTTTCCCATTAGTGATGATGACAGTCTGCAGACCATTGTCCTGTGGACCTTCACATCTTTCCATTAGTGATGATGGCAGTCTGCAGACCATTGTCCTGTGAACCTTCACATCTTTTCCATTAGTGATGACTGCAGACCATTCCCCTGTGAACCTTCACATCTTTTCCATTAGTGATGATGACAGTATACAGACCATTGTCCTGTGGACCTTCACATCGTTTCCATTAGTGCTGATGACAGTCTGCAGACCATTGCCCTGTGGACCTTCACATCTTTTCCATTAGTGCTGACAGTCTGCAAACCATTGTACTGTGAACCTTCACATCTTTTCCATTGTGATGACTGCAGACCATTCCCCTGTGAACCTTCACAACTTTTCCATTAGTGCTGTTTGACAGTCTGCAGACCATTGTCCTGTGGACCTTCACTCTTTTCCATTAGTGATGATGACAGTCTGCAGACCATTGTCCTGTGGACCTTCACATCTTTTCCATTAGTGCTGATGACAGTCTGCAGACCATTGCCCTGTGGACCTTCACACCTTTTACCATTAGTGCTGATGACAGTCTGCAGACCATTGTCCTGTGGACCTTAAACACCTTTTCCATTAGTGCTGATGACAGTCTGCGGGACCATTGTCCTGTGGACCTTCACATCTTTTCCATTATGTGCTGATGACAGTCTGCAGACCATTGTCCTGTGGACCTTCACATCTGTTCCATTAGGGGCTGATATTCTGCAGACCATTCCCTGTGAACCTTCACATCTTTTCCATTAGTCCTGACAGACTGCAGACCATTGTCCTGTGGACCTTCACATCTTTTCCATTAGTGCTGACAGACTGAAGACCATTGTCCTGTGGACCTTCACATCTTTCCATTAGTGCTGATGACAGTCTGCAGACCATTGTCCTGTGGACCTTTGTCACGGACAGAAAAAAAAAACCGAAGTCGTGGTCAGTCGCCAGCCAGTTTGTTTGGACATAAGCTCCAACTCAAATATCCTGGTGTCCAAGCAGACGACTTAAGGTGTCGCGTCAGCCAATTAGGCACCGCGGAGAGGCTCCACGGAGACAGCAACGGTCCAGCCAGACAGACTAAGTAGCTTGACCGACGCCTCGATGTCTGTCCAGACGGATCTCGGCGCCTGGGCCAGACTCATCCAGCCAATTTGTAGGACCAGTGCCCACAATTAAGCCGGACGTCGCCGGGAAAGGAGAGGGGGAAGGTACTGTGTAGTGGGGGTGAAATCTAGCTAATTAATTAAATGACCATGACCACCACAGAGAGCAGGCAGGTAGATGTGACTGTCATGATTACATATCCAATGAAATGAGAGGGGAGGCAACCTCAAGTATAAGGCGGGAAAATACTGACCAATGGTACTCGCCCTTTGACGGATGGGTTTTTAGGATAAGAGAGGAATGCGTGAGTAAAAACGGGAGGAACGAACAGAAAGACGGACAGAGAGAGAGAGGAAGAGGTTCTGGGTGTAAGCTCTGACGAGAGAAGAGCAGAGAGATGATGAGAGGAGTGAAGAGAACCGAGCTGTAGCATTAGCACCATAGAGGGGGCTGCAGAGGGAGGACTAAGGAGAGATGTGGAGAGAGAGTTGCTAACTGATGAAGAGAAGAAAAAAGAAAGAAAAAAAGAGAAAAGAAAAGCAACCATGTCCATTTGATAGAGCAGACTAGAAGAGAGAGAGAGAGTGCAATGCGTCAATGCAGGAAGAAAGAAAGGAGAACAGATCGATGTCTGGTATTCACTGTTCGATTTGAACCCGGGGTTCAACCTCATACCTGGCAGCGCCACTTTCTCAGCAGTCCAACCTGACCAACGCCAGCGGTCTAACCTGACCAGTGCCAGCAGTCCAACCTGACCAGTGCCAGCGGTCCAACCTGACCAGTGCCAGCAGTTGTGTTGTGCTTGTGAAAGTGACAGTGAAAAGAAAAGAAAAAAAAAGAAGAAAAGGAAAGACAGTGATTCGTGAATGTTTAAGATCACCTGGCCAGGGAAAGTAGAAATCTATTTATACCCCGGGGTTTGTTAATGATGATTTAGATAAATGGTTTTGTGAAGTTCAAGGAAAGAGAGAATGTTTTATTTTGTTTGACTCCATATGCATTGATGTTTGGTTCTATGATCATGTGTAGTAAAGTTATAGACTTTACTAGTGGTTTGATGTGACGAATGCATGATTTATGAATGAGATTGGAAGCAAGCTGTGAGTGTGTTTGGGCTGTGCGCTAGTCCTTCCTCCACTGACATACCCCGAGGTTGACAATTTATTGGCGGCCCGCCAGGATATTCTGGCCCATTTATTATAATTGTTCAACTTCTCAGAGAGGGAGCTGGGTGGGATTCAAGTATTGTAATCCTAAGGGAAGGTAGTGTCTTACTGTATGTTTCCAAGATAGTTAAATACTAGGCTTGGCATTGCTTCCAAGATAGTTAACACTAGGCTTGGCATTTCAGCCCAGAGTACTTATTTCGCACAGATTGCCTATAATTCGCTTCATAGTTGGGTCAGGCGCTAGGCGTCTTATAAAAAACTAATTACGTTGTCCCAAGCTAATATTATCATTCATAGGATTGTGCTATTACGTCACTCGTGTCGGTAACCACACCGTTTGCTGTCGTAGTAGTAAAATCTTTTTCAAAAAAAAAAAAAAAAAAAAAAAAAGAGAAGATATAATGACGGACGAAAAGAACACCCTATTGAACAACTGGTGAGCGTCGCTTGTGATTTAGGCTACTCGGAGAAGAGTTGCGAGCCATTCGTTGAAACCCAACAAAAGATGGAAAGAGATGAGCGAGCGGAAAGACGCCGGGTCACCCGTAGAAATAGCAGAGCGGAAACAGAAAGATTAAGGATTCAGGCTAATGAAAATCAAGCTAGCGAAACGCAGGAGACAGAATGAATAAGGGAAACGCAGGAAACGGAAAGATTGAGGATTCAATTAGAGTTAGAGAGAGTGAAAATACAGAGGGAGACCACCGATGATGGTAGCTCAGTTTCCAGTGACCCTGTGCGCAGTTATGCCCCCCGACCAAAGTTGCAAAATTCTCTGAAGGAACAGATTCGATTGATGCATACATCAGTCGTTTTGAAACGTTTGCTACCAGTCAGGGTTGGCCTTCAGAAGAGTGGGCAGTCATTTTGTCAGCGCTATTGACGGTAAAGCATTACAGATTTCACTGCATTACCAGCAGACCAACAATCCCATTTTGGTGCTGTGAAGGAGTCGTTGATGAAGGGATTTGACCTCACAGAGGAGGGATTCAGAAAGAAATTTCGATCAGCTAGACTACAAGCAGGTGAAACGTACACTCAGTTTGGTGCACGTTTAGATCACTATTTTGATAAATGGTTAGAGTTGAGTGTACGAGAAAGGAGTTCGCTGAATTGAAAGAGCTGGTTATGAAAGAACGATTTTGTCAGGTTGCAGTCCAGAGTTAACTATACATTTGAAAGAGAGACAGCCAGAGACAGCAGGGAGAGTTGCTGAAGTTAGCAGAGGTGTACAGGGAGGCACGTTTGGGCACTAAGGTGCAGGAGAAACAGGTGCCAGGCACAGGTGAGAAGAGTGCAAGGAGGACTAGGGGAGTTTTCTGCAAAGTCTGCAAACCCAGTGGTGGGGCAGAAGGAAGGGCAAAGGGACATTAGGTGTTTCATTTGTCACAAGAAGGGACATGTGGCGAGGGATTGTCGCATGAGGTTCCAGAAGGCAGCAGCCTTGCAAGAGGTTGATAAGGGTCGCCAGGGGAAACCCGCAGTGGAACCAAAAGGGATCCAAACTGAAGAGGGTGGAGTACGGCCTATGGCTAGTACTGGACAGCAGTCAGTGTCAGGGATGGAGGGCACTAGGCTGAGTGGTTCGTTACCAGTGGAAGAAGGGTGGATTGGCCAGCAGAGGGTGAAAGTGTTACGGGACACTGGTTGTTCATGTGGTGTAGTAAGAACAACGCTGGTCGAGAAAAGGGGGTTTGACAGGGCAAATCCAGACCTGTACTCTAATCGATGGCACTGTGAGGGAGTTTCCCGTTGCCCAAAATAGAAGTACGTACCCCTTACTTCTCAGGCGAGTTGTCTGCGCTGGTGATGGAGAAACCCCTTTATGATTTGATCATGGAAATATTCCAGGTGCAAGGGATCCAGGGGATCCTGAGTTGTTGACTGCTACAGGGGCAGCAGTTCAAACACGGAGCAAGAATGAGGAAAAGGTTGATTAACCGTTAGTCGTTCCAGCAAGGAGGTCAGGCATAGATGTGTCGCCTGATGAGTTTAGGGCAGCGCAGGAAAAAAGACCCTTCGCTCGTAAAGTCTTGGGAGTTGGCAAGAGGTGGAGAGAAACAGGTGGTTAGAGGAGGTGAGACAGAATTTCTGGTGAAAGGCGGGTTGCTGTACCGAGTGTTCACCAAGGGGAAGACAGGCAAGGTGACAACTCAGTTAGAGGTACCAGCATGTTATCGTGAACTGTCATGTCAGTGGGTCACGAGTCGCTCATGGCGGGTCATCTCGGCACCAGCAAAACAGCTGACCGAATCTTTGATTTACTTTCACTGGCCAGGAGCAATGGCAGACGTAAAGCGGTTCTGCATGTCATGTGACGTGTGTCAAAGGTCAGCCACAAGAGGGGGGAAGAGGAAGGCGCCTCTTAAACATCCCCCTTTAATTGACACACCGTTCAGGAGAGTGGCTGTTGATCTGATTGGCCCAATCTCGCCCTGTTCCAAAGGTGGGCACAGGTATGAGACATGTAAGTTTGCAAGGGAAAGTTTGCAGGAGGCTAGGGTCGTTCAGAAGAAGCATATGACAGGAAGGTGAGGAAGCATCCCTCAAGGTGGGAGATCAAGTCCTGTTACTGCTTCCCACGATCACAACAAGCTGCTGATGCATGGGAAAGGACCATTCACCATCATTGAAAAGGTAGATCGGATTACCGAATTGATGTGAATGGGAAACCAAAAATTTTCCATGCGAATTTTCTCCGCAAATATATTCAGCGTGAGACTCAGCACAAAGGCGCAGCTGAAAAACAGCAGAGTACTGCGCTGGGCAATGGCACTGCAGCCCTACAGGTACCGAGTTCAGTACATTCCAGGTAGACAGAATGTAGGAGCTGACTATTTAAGCCGTGTAGTCTAGCAAGCTGCAACTCAGAGGAAGACAGTCATATCCCGGGGGCATAGCTACTTTGTTGATAATATGTGTTGATTACAGTTATGTTGATTGGATATGGGTTCATTCCCATTTGGCTATAGTTCATTATTTTCTTCGTGAGACTTGTTTATGTAAATGTAGTCATGTTTGGAGCATACAGTCGCTTGTGTAGTAATGCACTGTTTGCGATGAGTGAGGATGGAGATTCCTCAGTGAGGTGTCATGGATCGTTGTCATATTAGATTGTGCTTTTCATAGTGGTTGTGAAGAGAAGATGTGGCAAATCCGCAGGTAGGGGAATTGCATAGGTGCGCACAGAGGTTATCAGAAAATGAGTTGAAAAAAAAAGGCAAAAGCGCACGTCAATGATAACTCATTGGGGTGATATCCACTAATGATATATCTTACAATTTGTAAACCGTTTGTTGTAAATTATTTTGCAAAATTTTGCACGTGTAGCTGTGGTGTCAGCAAATTCGGTTGTTGTCTTTTTTGTACCGTTGTTTTGAGACAATGCTGAGCATAGTCTTTTGCAAGGGGGAAATTGTCACGGACAGAAAAAAAAACCGAAGTCGTGGTCAGTCGCCAGCCAGTTTGTTTGGACATAAGCTCCAACTCAAATATCCTGGTGTCCAAGCAGACGACTTAAGGTGTCGCGTCAGCCAATTAGGCACCGCGGAGAGGCTCCACGGAGACAGCAACGGTCCAGCCAGACAGACTAAGTAGCTTGACCGACGCCTCGATGTCTGCCCAGACGGATCTCGGCGCCTGGGCCAGACTCATCCAGCCAATTTGTAGGACCAGTGCCCACAATTAAGCCGGACGTCGCCGGAAAGGGAGAGGGGGAAGGTACTGTGTAGTGGGGGTGAAATCTAGCTAATTAATTAAATGACCATTGACCACCACAGAGAGCAAGGCAGGTAGATGTGACCTTCATGATTTACATATCCAATGAAATGAGAGGGGAGGCAACCTCAAGTATAAGGCGGGAAAATACTGACCAATGGTACTCGCCCTTTGACGGATGGGTTTTTAGGATAAGAGAGGAATGCGTGAGTAAAAACGGGAGGAACGAACAGAAAGACGGACAGAGAGAGAGAGGAAGAGGTTCTGGGTGTAAGCTCTGACGAGAGAAGAGCAGAGAGATGATGAGAGGAGTGAAGAGAACCGAGCTGTAGCATTAGCACCATAGAGGGTCTGCAGAGGGAGGACTAAGGAGAGATGTGGAGAGAGAGTTGCTAACTGATGAAGAGAAGAAAAAGAAAAGAAAAAAAAGAGAAAAGAAAAGCAACCATGTCCATTTGATAGAGCAGACTAGAAGAGAGAGAGAGAGAGTGCAATGCGTCAATGCAGGAAGAAAGAAAGGAGAACAGATCGATGTCTGGTAGTCACTGTTCGATTTGAACCGGGGTTCGACTCATACCTGGCAGCGCCACTTTCATCAGCAGTCCAACCTGACCAACGCCAGCGGTCTAACCTGACCAGTGCCAGCAGTCCAACCTGACCATGCCAGCGGTCCAACCTGACCAGTGCCAGCAGTTGTGTTGTGCTTGTGAAAGTGACAGTGAAAAGAAAAGAAAAAAAAAGAAGAAAAGGAAAGACAGTGATTCGTGAATAGTTTAAGATCACCTGGCCAGGTAAAGTAGAAATCTATTTATACCCGGGTTAGTTAATGATGATTTAGATAAATGGTTTTGTGAAGTTCAAGGAAAGAGAGAATGTTTTATTTTGTTTGACTCCATATGCATTGATGTTTGGTTCTATGATCATGTGTAGTAAAGTTATAGACTTTACTAGTGGTTTGATGTGACGAATGCATGATATATGAATGAGATTGGAAGCAAGCTGTGAGTGTGTTTGGGCTGTGCGCTAGTCCTTCCTCCACTGACATACCCCGAGGTTGACAACCTTCACATCTTTTCCATTAGTGCTGACAGTCTGCAGACCATTCCCCTGTGATCCTTCACATCTTTTCCATTAGTGCTGACAGTCTGCAGACCATTCCCCTGTGATCCTTCACATCTTTTCCATTAGTGCTGACAGTCTGCAGACCATTGTTCTGTGGACCTTCACATCTTTTCCATTAGTGCTGACAGACTGCAGACCATTGTCCTGTGGACCTTCACATCTTTTCCATTAGTGCTGACTGCAGACCATTGTCCTGTGGACCTTCACATCTTTTCCATTAGTGCTGATGACAGTCTGCAGACCATTGTCCTGTGGACCTTCACATCTTTTCCATTAGTGCTGATGACAGTCTGCAGACCATTGTCCTGTGGACCGTCACACCGTTTCCATTAGTGCTGATATTCTGCAGACCATTGTCCTCTGTGGACCTTCACATCTTTTCCATTAGTGCTGACTGCAGACCATTGTCCTGTGGACCTTCACATCTTTTCCATTAGTGCTGACAGTCTGCAGACCATTGTCCTGTGAACATTCAGATCTTTTCCATTAGTGCTTTCTACAGACCATTGTCCTGTGGACCTTCACATCTTTTCCATTAGTGCTGATGACAGACTGCAGACCATTGTCCTGTGGACCGTCACACCATTTCCATTAGTGCTGATATTCTGCAGACCATTGTCCTCTGTGGACCTTCACATCTTTTCCATTAGTGCTGACAGTCTGTAGACCATTCCCTGTGGACCTTCACATCTTTTCCATTAGTGCTGACAGTCTGCAGACCATTGTCCTGTGGACCTTCACATCTTTTCCATTAGTGCTGACAGTCTGCAGACCATTGTCCTGTGGACCTTCACATCTTTTCCATTAGTGCTGACAGTCTGTAGACCATTCCCCTGTGGACCTTCACATCTTTTCCATTAGTGCTGACAGTCTGCAGACCATTGTCCTGTGGACCTTCACATCTTTTCCATTAGTGCTGACAGTCTGCAGACCATTGTTCTGTGGACCTTCACATCTTTTCCATTAGTGATGACTGCAGACCATTCCCCTGTGAACCTTCACATCTTTTCCATTAGTGCTGATGACAGTCTGCAGACCATTCCCCTGTGAACCTTCACATCTTTTCCATTAGTGCTGACTGCAGACCATTGTCCTGTGGACCTTCACACCTTTTCCATTCTGGCCACAGGCTGGTGTCTTAAGGTTACAACTCCAGACAGTGTGTTGTCGGTCTCTTGAGTGCCGGCCCCTTAACAGATCCACCCCAGCCTCCATCAAAATGCACACATACCAACAGAAACAACGGCAAGATACACTTTTACCTGCGATTTTCCTGTAGGAAAAAAACAACAACAGTAAAAAGACTTTGCAATCATCCACCTCTTAGAAGACGTCATCGAACGATAAGGGCAGTAAATTCTGAATTAATGTCTTCACCGATATCAATGAATCTGACAATCTTGACACTTTATGAAAAGTCGGCGACAAGTTCTAATTATTGTTTTAATATCAATGAAAGATTTCCTTGTGTAATATTTTCTATGGATATTACAAAATATCCTTTCAAGAGTATTTCATCTCATGCCATTTCTACCAAGCAAAATAGTATCTATCTATCTATCTATCTATCTATCTATCTATCTATCTATCTATCTATCTATCTATCTATCTATCTATCCATCCAGAAGCAGGACTTGGCAATTGCACCCTTTTTAGGGAATTGAGCAAGTGAGCCTACATCGCACGACAACAATAAATTAAACAGACATACATGATTCCTTCTGATCACACAGCCAATTTGTATTTTACCTAATTAATTAAATCAGGGCATGCATCGAACCAAGTCAGGGATAATCAAGGAAAGACCTTGATCGGGAGCAAGGTCAGCTTGGTGACAACACAGTCAGCCAGCGATATCTGACACAAAATTGGGGACGGAAACTTAAAACTGCCCGCCCTTCCCCGCAATTTCATTGAAGTGTTTTGGCACAGTTACTGAGCTCCACTTCTGCCATATTTACAGGGGAATTCCCTTCACTCACTCAAGTAACATTCCTCAGTTGCTGATTGATTTCTGCTGCACTGATTAGAGTGCTTTGATCAGCATTCTCGATTTAGGCCCTGATGAACCGGATAAGTTGAAAGTTGAATCCGAAGCCAACTGATGGAAACTGGCTCAACAGCTGACAGACACAATGGGGAAGATTTTCTGACAGTGATGTGATGAGTCACAGTCATGGTGACTTCACCCTGAAACCATTGGACGATGTGATGAGTCACAGTTATGGTGACTTCACCCTGGAACCATTGGACGATGTGATGAGTCACAGTTATGGTGACTTCACCCTGGATCCATTGGACGATATGATGAGTCACAGTCATGGTGACTTCACCCTGGATCCGTTGGACGATGTGATGAGTCACAGTCATGGTGACTTCACCCTGGATCCATTGGACGATATGATGAGTCACAGTCATGGGGACGTCACCTGGAACCGTTGGACGATATCATGAGTCACAGTCATGGTGACTTCACCCTGGATCCATTGGACGATATGATGAGTCACAGTCATGGGGACGTCACCTGGAACCGTTGGACGATATCATGAGTCACAGTCATGGTGACTTTTAGCCTGGAACCATTGGACGATATCATGAGTCACAGTCATGGTGACTTCACCCTGGAACAATTGAACGATATGATGAGTCACAGTCATGGTGACGTCACTTTGGAACCATTGGACGATATGATGAGTCACAGTCATGGTGACTTCACTTTGGAACCATTGGACGATATGATGAGTCACAGTCATAGTGACTTCACCCTGGATCCATTGGACGATGTGATGAGTTACAGTCATGGTGACGTCACTTTGGAACCATTGGACGATGTGATGAGTCACAGTCATGGTGACTTCATCCTGGATCTATTGGACAATATGATGAGTCACAGTCATGGTGACGTCACTTTGGAACCATTGGACGATATGATGAGTCACAGTCATGGTGACTTCATCCTGGATCCATTGGACGATGTGATGAGTCACAGTCATGGTGACTCCACCCTGGATCCATTGGACGAGGTGACGAGTCAGTCATGGTGACCTCAACCTGGAACTATTGGACGATATGATGATTCACGGTCATGGTGACTTCACCCTGGAACTATTGGACGATGTGATGAGTCACGGTCATGGTGACTTCACCATGGAACTATTGGACGATGTGATGAGTCACAGTGATGGTGACGTCACTTTGGAACCATTGGACGATATGATGAGTCACAGTCATGATGACATCACTTTAGAACCATTGAACGATGTGATGAGTCCCAGTCATGGTGACGTCACTTTGGAACCATTGGACGATATGATGAGTCCCAGTCATGGGGATGTCACTTTGGAACCATTGGACGATGTGATGAGTCACAGTTATGGTGACTTCACCCTGGAACCATTGGACGATGTGATGAGTCACAGTTATGGTGACTTCACCCTGGATCCATTGGACGATATGATGAGTCACAGTTATGGTGACTTCACCCTGGAACCATTGGACGATATGATGACTCACAGTCATGGTGACTTCAGTTTGGAACCATTGGACGAAAGCAGCCAGTCCAGTGAATGTAGGTGTAGTCAAAGTCCACAAAAAAGAAAGCAGGCTATTTCAATATGTAAATAAAAATATAGATTTGTATAGAGAATAAAGCATATTTTATTCTTGTATAAGCTAACGTGCGGATGAAAACAGTGCGTTCAGTCTTTAGGCTGTTAAGGAAACATAATAAATGTAGCCATCCATTCATACGAAACGACCGCGTCCACACGCTTCCACATTGAGGGCAAGATGGCGGAAAATGGCGAGCCTAGTTCACAGCTGCAAAGTACGCTCAAACTTGTGTCATTCCCGTCTGAAGAGGATCATGAAGTGTACACGGCCCTTTTCTAGCACACATAAACCTGTGTCATTCCCGTCTGAAGAGGATCATGAAGTGTACACGGCCCTTTTCTAGCACGCACAAACCTGTGTCATTCCCGTCTGAAGAGGATCATGAAGTGTACACGGCCCTTTTCTAATACACTCAGACTTTGAGTCAAAATGACATGCAACGTGTGGCATGACGTGGGACCAACCCCGACATGCAACGTGTGGCATGACGTGGGACCAACTCCCTGCCCCCTTTCCACATTGCAACGTGTGGCATGACGTGGGACCAACTCCCTGCCCCCTTTCCACATCTTTCCCCCACGCCCCAGGTTCATGACCGAGTCAAGCTCTTAAATCATGATGTGACTGTTGCTGTTTGTCTTACATCATGATGTGACTGTTGCTGTTTGTCTTACATCATGATGTGACTGCTGCTGTTTGTCTTACATCATGATGTCACTGGACTGCTGCTGTTTGTCTTAAATCATGATGTGACTGGACTGTTGCTGTTTGTCTTACATCATGATGTGACTGGACTGCTGCTGTTTGTCTTACATCATGATGTGACTGCTGCTGTTTGTCTTACATCATGATGTGACTGGACTGCTGCTGTTTGTCTTACATCATGATGTGACTGGACTGTTGCTGTTTGTCTTACATCATGATGTCACTGGACTGCTGCTGTTTGTCTTACATCATGATGTGACTGCTGCTGTTTGTCTTACATCATGATGTGACTGCTGCTGTTTGTCTTAAATCATGATGTCACTGGACTGCTGCTGTTTGTCTTACATCATGATGTGACTGCTGCTGTTTGTCTTACATCATGATGTGACTGCTGCTGTTTGTCTTACATCATGATGTGACTGCTGCTGTTTGTCTTACATCATGATGTCACTGGACTGTTGCTGTTTGTCTTACATCATGATGTCACTGGACTGCTGCTGTTTGTCTTACATCATGATGTGACTGCTGCTGTTTGTCTTAAATCATGATGTCACTGGACTGCTGCTGTTTGTCTTACATCATGATGTGACTGCTGCTGTTTGTCTTACATCATGATGTGACTGGACTGCTGCTGTTTGTCTTAAATCATGATGTGACTGGACTGCTGCTGTTTGTCTTACATCATGATGTCACTGGACTGCTGCTGTTTGTCTTAAATCATGATGTGACTGCTGCTGTTTGTCTTACATCATGATGTGACTGGACTGCTGCTGTTTGTCTTAAATCATGATGTGACTGCTGCTGTTTGTCTTAAATCATGATGTCACTGGACTGTTGCTGTTTGTCTTACATCATGATGTGACTGCTGCTGTTTGTCTTACATCATGATGTGACTGGACTGCTGCTGTTTGTCTTAAATCATGATGTGACTGGACTGCTGCTGTTTGTCTTACATCATGATGTCACTGGACTGCTGCTGTTTGTCTTAAATCATGATGTGACTGCTGCTGTTTGTCTTACATCATGATGTGACTGGACTGCTGCTGTTTGTCTTACATCATGATGTGACTGGACTGCTGCTGTTTGTCTTACATCATGATGTGACTGGACTGTTGCTGTTTGTCTTACATCATGATGTGACTGCTGCTGTTTGTCTTACATCATGATGTGACTGGACTGCTGCTGTTTGTCTTACATCATGATGTGACTGGACTGCTGCTGTTTGTCTTACATCATGATGTGACTGCTGCTGTTTGTCTTACATCATGATGTGACTGGACTGCTGCTGTTTGTCTTACATCATGATGTGACTGGACTGTTGCTGTTTGTCTTACATCATGATGTCACTGGACTGCTGCTGTTTGTCTTACATCATGATGTGACTGCTGCTGTTTGTCTTACATCATGATGTGACTGCTGCTGTTTGTCTTAAATCATGATGTCACTGGACTGCTGCTGTTTGTCTTACATCATGATGTGACTGCTGCTGTTTGTCTTACATCATGATGTGACTGCTGCTGTTTGTCTTACATCATGATGTGACTGGACTGCTGCTGTTTGTCTTAAATCATGAAGTGACTGGACTGCTGCTGTTTGTCTTACATCATGATGTCACTGGACTGCTGCTGTTTGTCTTAAATCATGATGTGACTGCTGCTGTTTGTCTTACATCATGATGTGACTGGACTGCTGCTGTTTGTCTTACATCATGATGTGACTGCTGCTGTTTGTCTTACATCATGATGTCACTGGACTGTTGCTGTTTGTCTTACATCATGATGTCACTGGACTGCTGCTGTTTGTCTTACATCATGATGTGACTGCTGCTGTTTGTCTTAAATCATGATGTCACTGGACTGCTGCTGTTTGTCTTAAATCATGATGTGACTGCTGCTGTTTGTCTTACATCATGATGTGACTGGACTGCTGCTGTTTGTCTTAAATCATGAAGTGACTGGACTGCTGCTGTTTGTCTTACATCATGATGTCACTGGACTGCTGCTGTTTGTCTTAAATCATGATGTAACTGCTGCTGTTTGTCTTACATCATGATGTGACTGGAC
>CM031598.1:1941369-1951369 GCA_018398815.1 Conus ventricosus
TCTCTCTCACACACACCATCATCATCCTCATCCTCATTGATAAAGGTATTCACAGATTTCACGTTTCATTTCATTTCTTCAATATTTAAATCATTCAACGATGAAGATGATGAAGCTCATTTCGTGTCATCCTTTAAGCCTTCCAACGCCCGGGAAAGGGGCAGCTCGGTAGTTCAGAAATAAACCAAACACATTGGAGCTTCTTTTCATCAGAATATATAACACATTGGAGTTTCTTTTCTTCAGAATATAGAACACATTGGAGTTTCTTTTCATCAGAATATAGAACACATTGGAGTTTCTTTTCATTAGAATATAGAAGACGTTTGACGCTTAATGCATTCTGTGTAATCATGGGTCACAATGCAATAATTACCTTCAACCTTTGCATATACAAAATGCGCTTTTTGTTGCAGTAGCCATGCGTAATGAAACTGAGATAGGCTGAAGATAAGACTGCAGCAGAAAACCATAGAATTTGTTGTAGTGGATGTACAGATGGGTATTATAACAGGGGCGAATTGAATTTTGTGTTACAGTGTTCAAAATATACCTTGTTTTGAAACAGGCTGATTTCATGAAAGCATCAATCATAGATAGTTATACATTTTGACTGTTTACATATATATATATATATATATATATATATATATATATATATATATATATATATATATATATATATAATTATATATATATATATATAATATATATATATATATATATATATATATATATATATATATATATTGTTAAAATAAGGTATTAAAATGATCAATCTACAAATTTGTTTCGAGCGCGTTGCGCTGTCATCAGGATGTTTTTGGTTTGCCCACCGCCGATGTTATATAGCGTGTGGGCTCACGTTTGCGGTTGTATTGCACGTGCAGGTTGGCTGCACGTGTTTTTTGGGGGCTTTCAGGTTTTTGTTTTAGATGTGTTCACTAACAACGATTTCCATTTATGCCTGCAGTTGTTTACTATTTCTGTTTTGGTGTTTAAAGTTGCCAAGTGTGGTTTGCATAGTATTAACCATTTTTCAGTTAAACATAGGTTGCACCTTTTTGAAACATTGCTGTATGGTGATGCTCTTTTTATGATTTTCCAGGATATATTGTAGCTTGTTTTTGCGTCTTTAAGTTTCCAGATATATTTGCTCAGTTCTGTTTGGTTTTTATATTTTTTCTTTATTAAATGACTGTTTGTGGTTTGCATATCTGGTTTTGAAGTGGTTTTCAGTGATCCCTATGTATGTTTCTTTTTCATTTTCTTATGTCACAGTAGCCTGGTATACAATGTTGTTGTGAAGACATTTATTGTCTAGTGGGCACTGCTCTTTTCTGGTGCAATTGCAAGATTTCCTTTCTTCACCCTTCTTTGCTGTGTTGATTTTCATTTTGTTGGATGCGTCAATTAGGTTTTTGAGGTTGGGCATACATGAGTACGATAGTTTGACAGTGTTGTTGTTAAATATTTTGGACAGTTTGTGTTCTTTAGGAAATGAAGTTGTTAGGATTTTGAAGAATTCTTTCCCTATGTTTGTTTTGAGATTCCCGTCGTATGGGGGTTATACCATATGATTTTTCGTTTCCTATTTTTCTTGCTTTTATTTGTGTTGTTGTCTGGGTTGTATTGTAATTTGTAATTGTATCCACTTGTTTGTAGCGCCTCCTGGTATTCTACTGCTGCATTATTGAACACTCTCTCACTGCATGACAGGTTTGATAGTCTCTTGTTTATGCCATGGGGTATGGTCTTTAATACAGATGGTGGATGGTTACTTTTGGTGTGTACATAAAGAGGTGTATCGTTGGGTTTCTTGTATGGTTTATATATGTGATTGTTGAGATCCAGTGTTATGTCTAAGTAGTTCACTACCTTTTTGTTTGCTTCAATGGTAATCTTTAAGTTGTGGTTTTGGAAGATTTTGCATAGTTCTTCTTGTTTTCGATGGTTCTTGGATTGTTGGTTAGTGCAGCAAGGCCATCGTCTCTGTATAGTCCGACTTGTTTTCCGATTTTTTTCCTGATGTTGGACAGCATGAATAGTCCGACCAGTTCACATGTTTCTGCACCATCATATGATCCCATGGTTACGTCAAATGTTGAGTTTCTGTTGGTTTTCCTGATCCAGGTTTCATTTTTGCTGTGTAGTAATGTTTTCTTGGTGTGGAGAATGATTTCCATTTCTGACCCTGTTATGTCTGTGTGGTTACTGGCAAACTTCAGGGCTTTGGTGAGTAGTTCCTCATCTATAGATGGGTAAAAGTCTACTATGTCAAATGTGATGAATACTGTATTACTTTGTTTATTGAGTTTTTTGAACCATTGATAACTTCGTATGTGTTCTTCCAGAGGTTGTATTCAGAGTTTGATTTTACGTTCCTTATTACTTTTTCCAGAATTTTCTTGCTTATTTTGCCTAATTCAGATTTGGATGGGTTTATTAGTCTACATGTTGGGTTGTTATGAAAATTGGGCTTGTGGTCTTTGAGTGTTATGAAAGCTTCTTTTGCTGCTGTCGCTTCTATCCTGTCACTTAGGTCTATGCGCTCTGCAAGTTCTTTTTCTTTAGTGCGGATACTGTCATGTATATTTTTGTCAGCTTTTTTGTAGTTTTTCTGGATGTTTTTGTCAAGGAGTTGAGAGTATTCTTTTGGTTCCATTTTGTAATAATTGCTGGTTTTATCAGCCTTCACAAATATTTTTTTGTCATTTTGTATTTGTTTTATTTGTTTTTTTAGTGTTGTTTGGAAACCGTTGTTAGATTTTTTGAATTCAATATTGGTTATCATTCTTTTTATTTGATCTTCAAAGGGTTTCATTTCATCTATGGCTGGTGGTGATCGCCATGATTTTGAAATCGAAGGTGTTTTTGTCCTCTTTTTTGCGTTTGGTTTCAGAAAAAAGAATGCTTTCCATCTCATATTGTGTATGAATTTTTCAGTTTGTTCTATTAATTTTTTTAGGTAGGATTGCGGATTGGAAAATGGTATGTTTTTTTGTTGACTGTCTAAAATTGATTTCTTCCATTTAAAAATCTTTTAGGTCACAGTGCTCAACGTGAGGAGCGATTAAGATCAATGTGATTAAAATACCTAAAATGATTTTTAGAGTGCTCAACCCCTTGGGGAGCAACATTTGTTAAAATAAGGTATTAAAATGATCAATCTACAAATTTGTTTCGAGCGCGTTGCGCTGTCATCAGGATGTTTTTGGTTTGCCCACCGCCGATGTTATATAGCGTGTGGGCTCACGTTTGCGGTTGTATTGCACGTGCAGGTTGGTTGCACGTGTTTTTTTGGGGGCTTTCAGTTTTTGTTTTAGATGTGTTCACTAACAACGATTTCCATTTATGCCTGCAGTTGTTTACTATTTCTGTTTTGGTGTTTAAAGTTGCCAAGTGTGGTTTGCATAGTATTAACCATTTTTCAGTTAAACATAGGTTGCACCTTTTTGAAACATTGCTGTATGGTGATGCTCTTTTTATGATTTTCCAGGATATATTGTAGCTTGTTTTTGCGTCTTTAAGTTTCCAGATATATTTGCTCAGTTCTGTTTGGTTTTTATATTTTTCTTTATTAAATGACTGTTTGTGGTTTGCATATCTGGTTTTGAAGTGGTTTTCAGTGATCCCTATGTATGTTTTCTTTTTCATTTTCTGATGTCACAGTAGCCTGGTATACAATGTTGTTGTGAAGACATTTATTGTCTAGTGGGCACTGCTCTTTTTTGGTGCAATTGCAAGATTTCAAGGGGTTGAGCACTCTAAAAATCATTTTAGGTATTTTAATCACATTGATCTTAATCGCTCCTCACGTTGAGCACTGTGACCTAAAAGATTTTAAAATGGAAGAAATCAATTTTAGACAGTCAACAAAAAACATACCATTTTTCCAATCCGCAATCCTACCTAAAAAAATTAATAGAACAAACTGAAAAATTCATACACAATATGAGATGGAAAGCATTCTTTTTTCTGAAACCAAACGCAAAAAAAGAGGACAAAAACACCTTCGATTTCAAATCATGGCGATCACCACCAGCCATAGATGAAATGAAACCCTTTGAAGATCAAATAAAAAGAATGATAACCAATATTGAATTCAAAAAATCTAACAACGGTTTCCAAACAACACTAAAAAAAACAAATAAAACAAATACAAAATGACAAAAAAATATTTGTGAAGGCTGATAAAACCAGCAATTATTACAAAATGGAACCAAAAGAATGCTCTCAACTCCTTGACAAAAACATCCAGAAAAACTACAAAAAAGCTGACAAAAATATACATGACAGTATCCGCACTAAAGAAAAAGAACTTGCAGAGCGCATAGACCTAAGTGACAGGATAGAAGCGACAGCAGCAAAAGAAGCTTTCATAACACTCAAAGACCACAAGCCCAATTTTCATAACAACCCAACATGTAGACTAATAAACCCATCCAAATCTGAATTAGGCAAAATAAGCAAGAAAATTCTGGAAAAAGTAATAAAGAACGTAAAATCAAACTCTGAATACAACCTCTGGAAGAACACATACGAAGTTATCCAATGGTTCAAAAAACTCAATAAACAAAGTAATACAGTATTCATCACATTTGACATAGTAGACTTTTACCCATCTATAGATGAGGAACTACTCACCAAAGCCCTGAAGTTTGCCAGTAACCACACAGACATAACAGGGTCAGAAATGGAAATCATTTTAGGTATTTTAATCACATTGATCTATATATATATATATATATATATATATATATATATATATATATATATATATATGTGTGTGTGTGTGTGTGTGTGTGTGTGTGTGTGTGTGTGTGTGTGTGTGTGTGTGTGTGTGCGTGCGTGCGTGCGTGCGTGCGTGCGTGCGTGCGTGCGTGGTGTGTGTGTGTGTGTGTGTGTGTGTGTGTGTGTGTGTGTGTGTGTGTGTGTGTGTGTGTGTGAATATCCGACAAACAACAGCTAGAACAACAAAACCTCTGTGCTGATCAACACGCGTTCATGAAACTGACCAGGTCGCTTTGTTGTGCCACAATCTCTGTCTTCGGACGATGGAGACTGACCAGGTCGCCTTGTTGTGCCACAATCTCTGTGTTCAGACGATGGAGACTGACCAGGTCGCTTTGTTGTGCCACAATCTCCGTCTTCGGACGATGGAGATTGACCAGATCGCTTTGTTGTGCCACAATCGCTGTCTTCAGACGATGGAGATTGACCAGATCGCTTTGTTGTGCCACAATCTCTGTCTTCAGACGATGGAGATTGACCAGGTCGCTTTGTTGTGCCACAATCTCTGTCTTCAGACGATGGAGATTGACCAGATCGCTTTGTTGTGCCACAATCTCTGTCTTCAGACGATGGAGATTGACCAGGTCGCTTTGTTGTGCCACAATCTCTGTCTTCAGACGATGGAGATTGACCAAGTCGCTTTGTTGTGCCACAATCTCCGTCTTCGGACGATGGAGATTGATCAGGTCGCTTTGTTGTGCCACAATCTCCGTCTTCGGACGATGGAGATTGACCAGATCGCTTTGTTGTGCCACAATCTCTGTCTTCGGACGATGGAGATTGATCAGGTCGCTTTGTTGTGCCACAATCTCTGTCTTCAGACGATGGAGATTGACCAGATCGCTTTGTTGTGCCACAATCTCTGTCTTCGGACGATGGAGATTGATCAGGTCGCTTTGTTGTGCCACAATCTCTGTCTTCAGACGATGGAGATTGACCAAGTCGCTTTGTTGTGCCACAATCTCCGTCTTCAGACGATGGAGATTGACCATATCGCTTTGTTGTGCCACAATCTCTGTCTTCGGACGATGGAGATTGATAAGGTCGCTTTGTTGTGCCACAATCTCTGTCTTCGGACGATGGAGATTGATCAGGTCGCTTTGTTGTGCCACAATCTCCGTCTTCAGACGATGGAGATTGACCAGATCGCTTTGTTGTGCCACAATCTCTGTCTTCGGACGATGAAGATTGATAAGGTCGCTTTGTTGTGCCACAATCTCTGTCTTCGGACGATGGAGATTGATCAGGTCGCTTTGTTGTGCCACAATCTCCGTCTCTAGACGATGGAGATTCTTTGAGGACTCAGATACCGCGACGTCATCGACACGATTTAAAAAACGCACAAAAACCTCAAATGAACTGACACTGCTGTAAAGATCCGTAACGACATGACTGTCCCTAGAAGAAGGGGGAAAAACTCTAATGACGAGTGTCCGATTCGTCCTTTTTTCGTGTTGCCATGGAGTAGAGAAGTAGAGCGTGGCGTTTCGCCTTGCCAGCTGTTTCAGTTCACTGCGTAGTGGAGGGAATAAGGAAACAAAACAACAACAAAGTAAACCAAACAACAACAACAACAACACTGCAATTTTGATGATAGCACGAACAAAACAGATCCATGGGCGTGTTTGCTTGGTTGCTGTGAAATTTCAGACTAAGCGCTGCGTGTGTGTGTGTGTGTGTGTGTGTGTGTGTGTGTGTGTGTGTGTGTGTGTGTGTGTGTGTGTGTGTGTGTGTGTGTGTGTGTATGCGCGCTCGCGTGTGAGTTTGTGTTTGAGCTGGTATGCACGCATGCGCGCACATGTATGAATGTGCGTGGTCTTTTTTGTCCGTACATGTGTGGACGTGCAGACAAGCGTTAACGCATCTGACACATCTTCAACAATCAGATGGAAAAATCTCCTCCATAACACGGCATCTGACACATCTTCAACAATTAGATGGAGAAGTCTCCTCCATAACACGGCATCTGACACATCTTCTACAATCAGATGGAGAAATCTCCTCCATAACATGGCATCTGACACATCTTCTACAATCAGATGAGAAATCTCCTCCATAACACGGCATCTGACACATCTTCTACAATCAGATGGAGAAATCTCCTCCATAACACGGCATCTGACACATCTTCTACAATCAGATGGAGAAATCTCCTCCATAGCACGGCATCTGGTGTTGCCTTCAGTCATTGGGGTGCCCGACTCTGGGCGAATCGACCCCCCCCACCCCACCCCCCTCGCCTCTCCTCCCTCAATGTGAAGTGGCACGGCGCAATCTGACACTGGGGCGAAATGAGAAAAGGCGATATGGAGTAGGAGTCTTTCCCCTTTAATTGGCTAGCGTCGTGCAACACTTCAACTCTAATTATTCTGGTGCCTTTGCTCAGAACTAGCGATCAAAATGTCATTCCCAAGCCACAGAAGATGAGGTCGCATAGCATCACTGCTCGTTTCCTCCACATCACAGAAGATGAAGTCGCATAGCATCACTGCTCGTTTCCTCCACATCACCTCCATTCATAGCATCACTGCTCGTTTCCTCCACATCACCTCCATTCATAGCATCACTGCTCGTTTCCTCCACATCACCTCCATTCATAGCATCACTGCTCGTTTCCTCCACATCACCTCCATTCATAGCATCACTGCTCGTTTCCTCCACATCACCTCCATTCATAGCATCACTGCTCGTTTCCTCCACATCACCTCCATTCATAGCATCACTGCTCGTTTCCTCCACATCACCTCCATTCATAGCATCACTGCTCGTTTCCTCCACATCACCTCCATTCATAGCATCACTGCTCGTTTCCTCCACATCACCTCCATTCATAGCATCACTGCTCGTTTCCTCCATTCCAGCTTCCCTCGTCTCGGGTGCACTGTCAGGGGCGTTACATCCTAGTTGCTGTCGGGTGCCCTGTCAGGGGGCGTTACATCCTAGTTGCTGTCGGGTGCACTGTCAGGGGCGTTACATCCTAGTTGCTGTCGGGTGCACTGTCAGGGGCGTTACATCCTAGTTGCTGTCGGGTGCACTGTCAGGGGGCGTTACATCCTAGTTGCTGTCGGGTGCACTGTCAGGGGGCGTTACATCCTAGTTGCTGTCGGGTGCACTGTCAGGGGGCGTTACATCCTAGTTGCTGTCGGTGCACTGTCAGGGGGCGTTACATCCTAGTTGCTGTCGGCGCCCGCCTAGGCCGCCCACTCCTCGCTCGTGGTGTGGCTACTGAACATTGTGCTACTGATCCAGAGCAGCGACCAGACAATCTGGAATCAATCAGAAAATCCTGGTGGGTATCCAGCCAGGAAGGATCGTGGGGCATCTCAGCTGGGAAAGGACAGTTGAAAAGAATCACCAGCAAAGACTGCTGGCCCCATCAGCCAGGAAGGATCGTGGGGCATCTCAGCTGGGAAACGACAGTTGAAAAGAATCACCAGCAAAGACTGCTTGCCACATCAGCCAGGAAGGATCGTGGGGCATCTCAGCTGGGAAAGGACAGTTGAAAAGAATCACTAGCAAAGACTGCTGGCCACATCAGCCTCAGAAGGTCGGGTACATCAACGAAAGAAGATTGTTGGATACATCGACCGGAGAAAACTGTTGGGCCGTCAACCAAAGAAGACTATTGGGTATCTCAGCCAGTGAAGATTGTCAACTGTATCAACCACAGGACAGTAGAGTACATCAGCCCGAGAGGTTGGGTACATGAATCATTGAAGGTTAAGTTGGGTACATGAATCATTGAAGGCTATGGTGGGTACATGAATCATTGAAGGTTAAGTTGGGTACATGAATCATTGAAGGCTAAGGTGGGTACATGAATCATTGAAGGTTAAGTTGGGTACATGAATCATTGAAGGCTAAGTTGGGTACATGAATCATTGAAGGTTAAGTTGGGTACATGAGTCATTGAAGGTTACGTTGGGTACATGAATCGTTGAAGGTTAAGTTGGGTACATGAATCATTGAAGGTTAATGTGGTACATGAATCATTGAAGGTTAAGTTGGGTACATGAATCATTGAAGGCTAAGTTGGGTACATGAATCATTGAAGGTTAAGTTGGGTACATGAGTCATTGAAGGTTAAGTTGGGTACATGAATCGTTGAAGGTTACCCCATGAATCATTGAAGGCTAAGTTGGGTACATGAATCATTGAAGGCTGATCGGTGCCTCAAGGAGTGAAGACTATTGGGTATCTCAACCAGTGAAGATTGTTAGCTGTATTAACCAAAAGACAGTTGAGTAACTCAGCCAGAAAATTGGGTACATTAATCATTGAAGACTATTGGGTATCTCAACCAGTGAAGATTGTCGGCTGTCTCAACAAGCGAAGACTGAAAATACTCACGGACAATTCAGCCAGATTGATTGATTGATTGATTGATTGATCTTAATCCAGAGATGACATTGAGAACGTCAGTCACAGAAGACTGCCCAGGATCTCAACCAGAGGAGACTTACAGATATCATAATCAGCCAGTAAGTGTTGGTATCATAATCAGCCAATAAGTGTTGGTATCATAATCAGCCAATAAGTGTTGGCATCATAATCAGCCAATAAGTGTTGGTATATTTCAACCAAAGAAGACCGTTTGGATATATCAACCAGAGGAGACTTACAGATATAATCAGCCAATAAGTGTTGGTATATCTCAACCGAAGAAGACCGTTTGGATATTTCAACCAGAGAATACTGTTGATACACTTCAAACAGTGAAGACTCTTCGCTGTATTAAAGCAGAGAAGACTGTTGGACCATCTTAACCTGAGAAGACTTGGCCATCTCAACCAGAGAAGACAACATCAACAATAGAAGACCGTTGGACATTAACCCGGAGAAGACAACTGGGCATTAACAATAAAAGACTGTCGGTCATTAAGCAAAGGAAATTATTGGGCATAAACAACGCATGACTTGATGGTATTGCCAGAGAATAATATTATCAAACAACCACAGTAACAGACTGCCAGACACTACCCCGAGAAGTTTACTGGGCATCATCGATAAGAGACTGTCAGATGTTATCCGCGTAATTAAGAAGAAAGTCTGCCTGTACATTACCCAGAGATCACGGGGCATAACCAGTAAAAGACTGTGAGATATTAACCAGAGAAGACAACAGGTAATTGACGAGGACAAAAAAACACAAAAACAAACTGTCGACATTACCCAGAGTTTATTGGGCACCAATCAAAGACTGTGA
>CM031598.1:1956369-1958869 GCA_018398815.1 Conus ventricosus
AAATCCAGTTTTGTATATACCATTTTTGTGTGCTTTACATTTTATCTCATCAGTTTTTTTCTTCTTCTTCAAATCTGTGCTTGTTCTTTTCAGAATCTAAAATGAAAATGACGATGTGCTGACCACAATGCAAAACAAATTATCTGTGTGAATTTTAGACTGAATGTGTGTACAATTCTGAAATTTTGGATCACAATTCAGGACTACTGTTTCCATAAAGGTAGGGAAACCTTGATTTTGATTTCCTGTCTACTTTCTGATTTTATTCTTCTGGTTTTACTAACTCTTTATAACATACGATCCGACCGTATGAAAATGTATTTATCTCACATTTATGGTAGACGTATTACTAACCAACATATTACATAAACGTACAACTATAATAAATGAATAGTCCGTTCATTTTCCTTTAAAAAAAAGTATGGTTATGAATAGTTTCTTGCAATAGTGTCCATACTATAATTTTTTTTGTTAATTATTACCATCCACGTCCAAAAATAGCTTGGAAAATAAGGGGAAACTACCCAAACAAAACATAGCACTGAAGGGTTGTACGCGCATTACTTACATCTTATTCAATCCTTCGCCAAAAAAAAAAGAAGGATAGACCATCGTGTGCTAAGTGGATGGACCATCGTGTGCTAAGTGGATAGACCATCGTGTGCTAAGTGGATGGATGACAAAATACATAAATGAATAAATGATAAATAAGTAAATAAATAATAAAGAGATAAACGGAAAACAAACAAACAAATCATTAAAAGAAAAAACAGCAAACAGACAGACCGAACGTGAGCATACACGTGCGCAATGCTGTGTTTTGACCTCATCTCCGAAGGCGGAATGAGGCTGACTTCATGGTACATTAAAAACAACTGGCAAAATGGCAACACTTTCACCGCTCCTGATCCTCGGAGATCTGAAGAAGAAAAAGAAGAAGAAGAAGAAGAAGAAGAAGAAGAAGAAGAAGAAGAAGAAGAAGAAGAAGAAGAAGAAGAAGAAGAAGAAGAAGGAAAAGCAGAAAATTGAAAAAAAAAAAGAAGAGGGAAAGAAGAAGGAAGAGAAGGACAAGGACAAGAAGAAGACGACGAAGAAGAAGACAAAGAAGAAGAACAAACAAAAAAAGAAAAGGAGAGAAAGAAGATCAAAAGAAGAAGACAAAGAAGAAGTACAAAAGAAGAAGTAGAAAGAGAAGAGGGACAAGTACAGAAGAGGAAGGAGGAGGAGGAGGAAGAGGAGGAGGAGGAGGGGAAGGAGGAGGAGGAGGAGGAGGAGGAAGAGGAGGAGGAGGAGGAGGAGGAGAGGAGGAGGAGGAGGAGGAGGAAAATATAGAAAAATGAAGGAAAAAAAATCACAAAGAAGAAAGACAAGAACGTAAATGTCTCACATACGTCTGAAATAGTTAGAATAAAGTAAATCTTTCTAAGTTAAAAGGTACAAAGATCGTTTCGATTTGCTGCATTTGGACAGGTCTTTGTCAAAGAAAGTCTACAGTTCTATCGTGTAAAAAAAAGATGATAAAGACATTAAAGGCTTTAAAGTAACTTACACAGGACAGATTGTCAATGTCAGTTTGTCGACGATACTGCATTTACGCTTTAAGGGAGAGACGCCGAAGAGTAATGAAAACCCCTGACCTTCCAGACAACCCATGATATTAGTACCCAGTGAAGCCCCTGACCTTCCAGACAACCCATGATATCAGTACCCAGGAAACAACTGACCTTCCAGACAACCCATGATATTAGTACCCAGTGAAACCCTGACCTTCCAGACAACCCATGATATCAGTACCCAGTGAAACAACTGACCTTCCAGACAACCCATGATATTAGTACCCAGTAAAACCCCTGACCTTCCAGACAACCCATGATATTAGTACCCAGTGAAACCCCTGACCTTCCAGACAACCCATGACATTAGTACCCAGTGAAACAACTGACCTTCCAGACAACCCATGATATTAGTACCCAGTGAAACCCCTGACCTTCCAGACAACCCAAGATATTAGTACCCAGTGAAACCCCTGACCTTCCAGACAACCCATGATATTAGTACCCAGTGAAACCCCTGACCTTCCAGACAACCCCTGATATTAGTACCCAGTGAAACAACTGACCTTCCAGACAACCCATGATATTAGTACCCAGTGAAACAACTGACCTTCCAGACAACCCATGACAATAGTACCCAGTGAAACAACTGAACTTCGGTAGTTATAGAGCTCTATGTTCACATCACGGACGATACGGTACAATGAAATAAACCCCCCAAACAAGATCATGTCATAGGATCACACACACGCACGCACGCACGCACGCTCGCACGCACGCACGCACGCACGCACGCACGCACGCACGCACGCACGCACGCACCACACACACACACACACACACACACACACACACGCACGCATCTGTGCAACCTGACACGCGAACTTCACTCCCCCCCCCCCCCCCCACCCCCCCAGCCGACACATTCTTTCCTCTCTTCCTTGACT
>CM031598.1:1963869-1968869 GCA_018398815.1 Conus ventricosus
AGTGCATATACCCCCCCCCCCCTCCCCCGCCCTCTCTCTTTCCGCCTTGCCCAGAAGAAAATCCTGGCCGACTTCCCCCCTTTGTTCCCAAATCGTCCCCTTCTTCCAATGTCCAGTGTCCCAATATCAGTCCAAACACGTTCGATCTGAACCTGAGGGGGGTGGGGGGGGGGGGGGGGGGGGGGATTCTGGACTTGAGCCAGAACGTCGAATAATTCACCCTAGCTTCCAAAACTACTCCCTAGTGACTGATTTAGAGCATGGTCTAGGAGCACACCACGGTGTGAATTCGGGAGCGTGCCAAAGTCACCTGCCCTATGTGACACATGTGGAAATGGACACGTGCCAAAGTCACCTGCCCTATGTGACACATGTGGAAATGGGAACGTGCCAAAGTCACCTGTCCTATGTGACACATGTGGAGATGGGCACGTGCCAAAGTCACCTGTCCTATGTGACACATGTGGAGATGGGCACATGCCAAAGTCACCTGTCCTATGTGACACATGTGGAGATGGACACGTGCCAAAGTCACCTGTCCTATGTGACACATGTGGAGATGGGCACATGCCAAAGTCACCTGTCCTATGTGACACATGTGGAAATGGACACGTGCCAAAGTCACCTGCCCTATGTGACATTGATGTGGAAATGGGCACGTGCCAAAGTCACCTGTCCTATGTGACACATGTGGAAATGGACACGTGCCAAAGTCACCTGTCCTATGTGACACATGTGGAAATGGACACGTGCCAAAGTCACCTGCCCTATGTGACATTGATGTGGAAATGGGCACGTGCCAAAGTTACCCGCCCCATGTGACATTGATGTGGAAATGGGCATGTGCCAAAGTCACCTGCCCTATGTGATATTGATGTGGAAATGGGCATGTGCCCAAAGTCACCCGCCCCGTGTGACACTGATGTGGAAATGGGCATGTGCCCTAAGTCACCCGCCCCGTGTGACACTGATGTGGAAATGGGCATGTGCCCTAAGTCACCCGCCCTGTGTGACACTGATGTGGAAATGGGCATGTGCCCTAAGTCACCTGCCCTGTGTGACACTGATGTGGAAATGGGCATGTGCCCTAAGTCACCTGCCTTATCTAACACTGATGTGGAAATGGGCATGTGCCCTAAGTCATCCGCCCCATGTAACATTGATGTGGAAATGGGCTTGTGCCCTAAGTCACCCGCCCCATGTAACACTGATGTGGAAATGGGCATGTGCCCTAAGTCACCCGCCCCGTGTAGCACTGATGTGGAAATGGGCATGTGCCCTAAGTCACCCGCCCTATGTGACACTGATGTGGATATGGGCATGTGCCCTAAGTCACCCGCCCCATGTAACACTGATGTGGAAATGGGCATGTGCCCTAAGTCACCCGCCCTATGTGACACTGATGCGGATATGGGCATGTGCCCTAAGTCACCCGCCCCATGTAACACTGATGTGGAAATGGGCATGTGCCCTAAGTCACCCGCCCCGTGTGACATTGATGTGGAAATGGGCATGTGCCCTAAGTCACCCGCCCCATGTGACACTGATGTGGGTATGGGCATGTGCCCTAAGTCACCCGCCCTATGTGACACTGATGTAGAAATGGGCATGTGCCCTAAGTCATCCGCCCCATGTAACACTGATGTGGACATGGGCATGTGTCTATATCACTCCTTGCGGCGTTGGACTACACCACTCGCCGGGCAGTAGTGTTGTAACAAGAAGGGAAGTAATCATGGTTCAGGTCCAGAATCACTATCACTATCACCCAATTCCCACCCCAAAATTCACGTGCAATGTGCTTTAACAGATTTGTTTTGTCGTGTGGGACACCTTGCGAATGTTGAAGAAGGGGTGTGATTTTGAGCCCAAGGGGCAGACTGGTCTGGATGGACTCCCTGCGGGGTGCCTGTAGGCAGGTGCCCTTTCTCCCCCACTGCGGGAGGGCGCCCAGGAAAGGGTGTGATTAGGCCACGTCATAACAACCAGGATTCAATCTCTTCCTACGTTAGTGCGTTTTCCGCCAGGCTACCATTTAACGACAGGAAGACGCTGACCTTTTTGTCGGCGACCCAGTGAACATGGAGGATGAATCACACGAATCTAACCCAGACTGCAGGGCAGAGGGGATGTCATTATTGGACATTACAGGATTACTGTCATTTTTTTGGCGTAAGCGTTTGGCCTCCAGCGTCCCATTTCATTCGACAATCATCAGACACACGAAGACATGGCGCTTGCTGATAGAAGGAATATTGTGTAGCCCAGCATCGCTGTGAAAGTGGCTGCTGTTTTATATGGCACTGCACGAGAGATACCGGGTACAGGGTTACAACTGACAATGTGACGCCGAGGAAAATGACCCTGAAAGCAGAGAGTAGTATTACAAAATCTGCTAAAATATCTAAAATGTGATAGCCTTGATAAACGTAGCTGTCTTCATCAAAAGGATTCTCAATTTGGACAAAGCAGCGTTGATAGTTATGACCGTAGCAAAGTAAATCGGAAATCAGGGAGTGTAGTTTTGATGATAAATGTTATTGTAGCAAAATGATTCTTACATCAAACAGTGGTACGCGTAACTATGAATAGACGTCTATAGCATTTTGATTATCAATGCGGAGAGTATTACTGATAAAATATGACTAAGGAAAACCAAGTCGGAAATCAGAGACAATAGCACTAATAAAACCGACTGACTGACTGAAGCAGATGTGACTAACTGTCCAATAAAACTGTCTGACTGAAGCAGATGTGACTAATTGTCCAATAAAACTAACTGACTGAAGCAGATGTGACTAATTGTCCAATAAAACTAACTGACTGAAGCAGATGTGACTAACTGTCTAATAAAACTGTCTGACTGAAGCAGATGTGACTAATTGTCCAATAAAACTAACTGACTGAAGCAGATGTGACTAATTGTCCAATAAAACTAACCGACTGAAGCAGATGTGACTAACTGTCCAATAAAACTGACAGAGGCAGATGTGACTAATTGTCCAATAAAACTGACCGACTGAAGCAGATGTGACTAATTGTCTAATAAAACTGACTGAAGCAGATGTGACTAATTGTCTAATAAAACTGACTGACTGAAGCAGATGTGACTAATTGTCTGATAAAACTGACTGACTGAAGCAGATGTGACTAATTGTCTGATAAAACTGACCGACTGAAGCAGATGTGACTAACTCAGGCTCATACAACGCTGACACACACACACACAATCACACACAACGCTGACACACACAATCACACACAACGCTGACACACACACACAATCACACACAACGCTGACACACACAATCACACACAACGCTGACACACACAATCACACACAACACTGACACACACAATCTCACATAACGCTGACACACACATTCATACACAACGCTGACACACACAATCACACACAACGCTGACGCACACAATCACAGATAAGCAGGAGACAGTTCCCCCATTTAATAGTGCATCTATTTAAACGACTGTTTTCATGTATTGGTTTTCTGCTTTTTCTTCTCTTGACTGTTTCGAAACAAAAACAATTACGCAAACAAAAAAAAAAAAAAAAAAAAAAAAAAAAAAACAAACAAACAAAAAACTCAACACAACAACCACTGAAACACGGACAGATCAAGCAATGTCCTGTCTGACCTTGAACAGAATGTCCCCAAGTCCCACCACCACCACCTCTGAAACACGGACAGACCAAGCAATGTCCTGTTTGGGGTCTGACCTTGAACAGAATGTCCCCAAGTCCCACCACAACAACCACTGAAACACGGACAGATCAAGCAATGTCCTGTTTGGGGTCTGACCTTGAACAGAATGTCCCCAAGTCCCACCACAACAACCTCTGAAACACGGACAGATCAAGCAATGTCCTGTTTGGGGTCTGACCTTGAACAGAATGTCCCCAAATCCCACCACAACAACCTCTGAAACACGGACAGATCATGCAATGTCCTGTTTGGGGTCTGACCTTGAACAGAATGCCCCCAAGTCCCTCTACCGTAAAAAACGGACCACAAGGTCCTGGCGGACTCACGATGCAATGTTCAGACTGATTCAAAATAATGCCACTGATCTGTACATTATATCAGAATAGCATAGCTCAAATTAATGCTTCATGTTTCGTCCCTGAAAACAGTCATCCTTTTCTACTATACAGACCTAAACGGGATGTTCCTACAAAGAAAAGCAGAAATTGGTTATTCATCTTTTTTTTCTCAATTTGCAACAACAACAACAACAACAACAAAAATGTCTCTAACGGCATAATCATGATACATTCATTCCTTTTCACATCTTCTTGTGAACAGATTAAAGAGTATTTGACCTGGAGGTTTGACATCAAGACACAAAGCAGCCGTGTCTTTGTCCTTCACAAACTCCTTGACAAGTCATGTGTGTCCAGCTAAACGGGTTGCCAGAAACATGCTCTCTGCAACGCCTTTTGCTTACGACGTCGTTGTCAACTCTGTCCTTCACGACAACGGCCCATTCTCCAGGGGATGAACCAATCTCCATTTTTGTTGTTTACACGCTTCGCTTCAAGATGTTCTCTAGCCAAAAGAAGTGCGCTTTTCATGATGTGGTGGGCCAACGTGCAAGATGATCAGCTTCATTAAAATGAAAGGTCTAAACTCTTCCCGTTTCCATGTCGTTTATAAACCATTTTTCGTCGGCATCCCTGTTATGCCTAAATCTGCATCAAGCCACCAGGAAATCGGGTACAATTCCCGACACTGTTGCTATATAACTGAGGGTCGTATCGGTCACTGTCATTGTCTACAGCAGAATGAACTGTAACTCGGACATTATAAGAGAGACTGTACCCCGGGATTCTCTTTGGAGGGCACGTAAGACCTCATGGCGAAAGCTTGGCCGTGTCTGGAGTTGTCCTGTCTTCATCTGTCAGCGGAACAGCAACGAGTCAGGCCGCGGGATGCACACGGGAGTTCCTTGACAGCGGCATTTTTCGCCGATGGACTCTA
>CM031598.1:1973869-1981369 GCA_018398815.1 Conus ventricosus
TGACCCAGACATGCTGAAGGTCCAGACAATCCATGACCCAGACATGCTGAAGGTCTGAACAATCCATGACCCAGACATGCTGAAGGTCTAAACAATCCATGACCCAGACATGCTGAAGGTCCAGACAATCCATGACCCAGACATTTGAAGCTCCGAACAATCCATGAGCCAGACATGCTGAAGGTGTGAACAATCATGACCCAGACATGCTGAAGGTCTGAACAATCCATGACCCAGACATGCTGAAGGTCTGAACAATCCATGACCCAGACATGCTGAAGGTCCAGACAATCCATGACCCAGACATGCTGAAGGTCCAGACAATCCATGACCCAGACATGCTGAAGGTCCAAACAATCCATGACCCAGACATGCTGAAGGTACCTGAACAATCCATGACCCAGACATGCTGAGTGTCAAAACAATCCATGACCCAGACATGCTGAAGGTCTGAACAATCCATGACCCAAACATGCTGAAGGTCCAAACAATACCATGACCCAGACATGCTGAAGGTCTGAACAATCCATGACCTAGACATGCTGAAGGTCTGAACAATCCATGACCCAGACATGCTGAAGGTCCAGACAATCCATGACCCAGACATGCTGAAGGTCTGAACATCCATGACCCAGACATGCTGAAGGTCCAAACAATCCATGACCCAGACATGCTGAAGGTCTGAACAATCCATGACCCAGAACATGCTGAAGGTCCAAACAATCCATGACCCAGACATGCTGAAGGTCTAAAACAATCCATGACCCAGACATGCTGAAGGTCCAGACAATCCATGACCCAACATGCTGAAGGTGTGAACAATCCATGACCCATACATGATGAAGGTCAAACAATCCATGACCCAGACATGCTGAAGGTCTGAACAATCCATGACCCAGACATGCTGAAGGTCCAAACAATCCATGACCCAGACATGCTGAAGGTCCAGACAATCCATGACCCAGACATGCTGAAGGTCCAAACAATCCATGACCCAGACATGCTGAAGGTCTGAACAATCCATGACCCAGACATGCTGAAGGTCCAAACAATCCATGACCCAGACATGCTGAAGGTCTGAACAATCCATGACCCAGACATGCTGGAGGTCCAAACAATCCATGACCCAGACATGCTGAAGGTCTGAACAATCCATGACCCAGACATGCTGAAGGTCTGAACAATCCATGACCCAGACATGCTGAAGGTTTAGACAATCCATGACCCAGACATGCTGAAGGTCTGAACAATCCATTACCAGACATGCTGAAGGTCCAAACAATCCATGACCCAGACATGCTGAAGGTCCTGAACAATCCATGACCCAGACATGCTGAAGGTCTGAACAATCCATGACCCAGACATGCTGAAGGTCTAAACAATCCATGACCCAGACATGCTGAAGGTCCAGACAATCCATGACCCAGACATGCTGAAGCTCCAAACAATCCATGACCCAGACATGCTGAAGGTTGTGAACAATCCATGACCCAGACATGCTGAAGGTCTGAACAATCCATGACCCAGACATGCTGAAGATCTGAACAATCCATGACCCAGACATGCTGAGGTCCAGACAATTCCATGACCCAGACATGCTGAAGGTCTGAACAATCCATGACCCGACATGCTGAAGGTCCAAACAATCCATGACCCAGACATGCTGAAGGTCTGAACAATCCATGACCCAGACATGCTGAAGGTCTGAACAATCCATGACCCAGACATGCTGAAGCTCCAGACAATCCATGACCCAGACATGCTGAAGCTCCAAACCATCCATGCTCACCACGGCCGTTAGGCTACGGGACTTTCACCTTTTAATTTATGAACAAAGACATGAATTATTCAGTGAGTAAATCAACATTTTAATTAAAATCGACATTGACTGTTCACATAAGTTAGAAAAGCTCACAGCGGGTCCTACAAGAAATTATTTTTCTCTTGTTTGCATTTGGTAAATCAGATCAACATTCACCATACTTCCCTATCTGCTGCGTTCTGCATGCTACATCAGCACTCGTTCTCCTGGATGAAAGGAACACGGTGCCGGAGAATCAACAGAAACAAGTCTGCTCTGAACACGGTGCCATGCATCGAACATCATGTATTGCGGTTAGACAGACAGACTGACTTGTAGACACCACACCACACCCCATGCATCGAACATCATGTATTGCGGTTAGACAGACAGACTGACTTGTAGACACCACACCACACCCCATGCATCGAACATCATGTATTGAGGTTAGACAGACAGACTGACTTGTAGACACCACAGCTCTCTCTCTCTCTCTCTCTCTCTCTCTCTCTCTCTCTCTCTCTCTCTCTCTCTCTCTCTCTCTTCTCTCTCTCTCTCTCTCTCTCACACACACACGCACACACACACACACACACACACACACACACCACACACACACACACACACACACACACACACACACACACACACTTTTCCATCCAGTCGTTCAAAACAAGAAAAGCAAAAGCATTCAATGGAAGGTGAAAGGAATCATATGGAAACCCTATAGTGACAATCAGTGGGAGGGTGAAAGGAATCATATGGAAACCCTATAGTGACAATCAGTGGGAGGGTGAGAGGAATCATATGGAAAACTTATAGTGACAATCAGTGGGAGGGTGAGAGGAATCATATGGAAAACTTATAGTGACAATCAGTGGGAGGGTGAGAGGAATCATATGGAAACCCTATAGTGACAATCAGTGGGAGGGTGAGAGGAATCATATGGAAACCCTATAGTGACAATCAGTGGGAGGGTGAGAGGAATCATATGGAAACCTTATAGTGACAATCAGTAGGAGGGTGAGAGGAATCATATGGAAATCCTACAGTGACAATCAGTGGGAGGGTGAGAGGAATCATACGGAAACCCTATAGTGACAATCAGTGGGAGGGTGAGAGGAATCATACGGAAACCCTATAGTGACAATCAAGAAAACAAAAGAACAGTGTCCGTCAAGTTGTCCGCGGTGAAGGGACATCTGCACGGCCCCCACTGGACTCCCTGGTTGGGTGCCTGATGACGTGTGGTCAGTAGGTCACGGCGTGCAGACCTGAATGGCTGACCACGTGTGGTCAGTATGTCACGGCCTGCAGACCTGGATGGCTGACCACGTGTGGTCAGTAGGTCACGGCGTGCACACTGGATGGCTGACCACGTGTAGTCAGTATGTCACGGCCTGCAGACCTGGATGGCTGACCACGTGTGGTCAGTAGGTCACAGCGTGCACACTGGATGGCTGACCACGTGTGGTCAGTATGTCACGGCCTGGAGACCTGGATGGCTGACCACGTGTGGTCAGTAGGTCACGGCGTGCAGACCTGGATGGCTGACCACGTGTGGTCAGTAGGTCACGGCGTGCAGACCTGGATGGCTGACCACATGTGGTCAGTAGGTCACGGCGTGCAGACCTGGATGGCTGACCACGTGTGGTCAGTAGGTCACGGCGTGCAGACCTGGATGGCTGACCACGTGTGGTCAGTATGTCACGGCCTGCAGACCTGGATGGCTGACCACGTGTGGTCAGTATGTCACGGCGTGCACACTGGATGGCTGACCACGTGTGGTCAGTAGGTCACGGCGTGCAGACCTGGATGGCTGACCACATGCGGTCAGTAGGTCACGGCGTGCACACTGGATGGCTGACCACGTGTGGTCAGTAGGTCACGGCCTGCAGACCTGGATGGCTGACCACGTGTGGTCAGTAGGTCACGGCGTGCACACTGGATGGCTGACCACGTGTGGTCAGTAGGTCACGGCCTGCAGACCTGGATGGCTGACCACGTGTGGTCAGTAGGTCACGGCGTGCACACTGGATGGCTGACCACGTGTGGTCAGTATGTCACGGCGTGCAGACCTGGATGGATGACCACGTGTGGTCAGTAGGTCACGGCGTGCAGACCTGGATGGCTGACCACGTGTGGTCAGTAGGTCACGGCGTGCAGACCTGGATGGCTGACCACGTGTGGTCAGTAGGTCACGGCGTGCAGACCTGGATGGCTGACCACGTGTGGTCAGTATGTCACGGCCTGCAGACCTGGATGGCTGACCACGTGTGGTCAGTAGGTCACGGCGTGCACACTGGATGGCTGACCACGTGTGGTCAATATGTCACGGCCTGCAGACCTGGATGGCTGACCACGTGTGGTCAGTAGGTCACGGCGTGCAGACCTGGATGGCTGACCACGTGTGGTCAGTATGTCACGGCCTGCAGACCTGGATGGCTGACCACGTGTGGTCAGTAGGTCACGGCGTGCAGACCTGGATGGCTGACCACGTGTGGTCAGTATGTCACGGCGTGCAGACCTGGATGGCTGACCACGTGTGGTCAGTATGTCACGGCGTGCAGACCTGGATGGCTGACCACGTGTGGTCAGTATGTCACGGCGTGCAGACCTGAATGGCTGACCACGTGTGGTCAGTATGTCACGGCGTGCAGACCTAGCTATGGAGACATCGCTGGCACCGTGCAGCGGACTTTGTCTGCGTGGGAGAACATTGCACTCCAACCCAATGGCTTCCCGAAGCTGCCAACGAAGGGTCACCTTGAAACAGGAAGGGTATAGGATCATAGAAAAAGGAAGAAGGAAAATACCCATGATTGGTGAACGCTTCACCAGGAACAGATCAATTCGGCTTTCAGTAACGTTGCCAACAATGGTGTATAAAAATTGTCACTTCCGGAGCAAGAATACTGTGTATGATATTTCGTGTAATTCCGCTTTTGTTAAGAAACGTAGTAATGTGCACTTCAAATGTCGTACATACCAGTTATTTCCACTGAAGTCATGAATGTTCTGACCAACTGTTAGCGACGTTTCCAAAAGCCGAACGCTAGCCCAGGGCAGTTCTCTGCCGTGGGATCTCACGCATTCTCTCATTTGATCTTTGGCGCAGATGGGTTACTAGCAAATGCATCATCGTGGGGTTTTTGTGGTATTGTTATTTCCCTGTCCCTATCTGTAAAAAGCTTTCCACCTCATCCCTTCCCCATCGCTCCAAAACAGCAGACACGTAAAGTCATTGTCCTTTTGACATGATTACAGTACTTGCTCAGAACAATATCGGTGCTTTATGTCCACTTTCACCCGAAATTAAACAAATTAACCAGTGCTTTCGTTGCAACACGACACTTCTATATCCGTCAGTTTTTTTTTTAGGGCTGGGGGTGTATGGTACGTGATTCACAAGTACATTTTAAAAAAGCCACATATATTGTCACAACGTGATCATATAAAAAGGAACCTTACCAGAATTTGCCTCAGCATATCAACATTCATTCACATTGTAATAATTCGGTGTGTATCCACAAACACGTTCTTGAAATATTCAGGAAGGTGGTGACTAATGTAATGGTTTCTCTCTGTGAAGCACAGTCACCAAACAGTCACCAGAACAGCCCTTTTCCTATCTAATACACAAAACCTTCATCTGGAACATTATAGCTAACACATCAGTCAAACCTACATTCAATTCTACCACTTTTGATTGTCCATGTTGAAAATGGTTCAAACAAACATTGTCCATGTTGAAAATGGTTCAAACAAAATTCCAAACTATCCTTCATGTACGTATGCCATCATATCTTTTTTTTCTATAACAATGACAACAACAACAACAACAAATGCAACCATTCTATTCTGAACACAGCCACGGAAAAAAAAGACATCAGATCATCTAGTACTAACAGGGGGTAGGTGAGAACCCATTTTGAAGTTGAATGTTCTTCTGGAACAATCTCTTCCTTTCACCATCACAAACACGTCAGCTGTGACGTCGTGATCTACCAAGCCGTCCTTTCGAGAAACAGAGCAATCCAAACGACAGCAAGGACTCCAATCCAAAGAGAGCAAAGACTCCGCTCATTTTTCTTCCCTTGGGAAAACACACGGTGGGCAAGTCGAAGACAAAGCCAGCAACAGCACAAGGCCATGACGTAGTCCTCAGTCTCCGCCACGCCGTGCACGACACAACAGCACAAGTCCATGACGTAGTCCTCAGTCTCCGCCACGCCGTGCACGACACAACAGCACAAGGCCATGACGTAGTCCTCAGTCTCCGCCACGCCGTGCACGACACAACAGCACAAGGCCATGACGTAGTCCTCAGTCTCTGCCACGCCGTGCACGACACAACCGCACAAGGCCATGACGTAGTCCTCAGTCTCCGCCACGCCGTGCACGACACAACAGCACAAGGCCATGACGTAGTCCTCAGTCTCCGCCACGCCGTGCACGACACAACAGCACAAGGCCATGACGTAGTCCTCAGTCTCCGCCACGCCGTGCACGACACAACCGCACAAGGCCATGACGTAGTCCTCAGTCTCCGCCACGCCGTGCAGGACACAACAGCCATGACGCCATCCGTTTCACCAACGCCATCTTTCTGTCAGGGTGAAGCGGGCCGCCAACTACAGCCACGGCGCTCCCCCGTAGCGATGCCATGGATTGCCCACCGCGGTACAGTGGCCCTAGATTGTGTCGTCATCAGTTAGTGACGTCATCTGCCGGTGACAGGGTTGCTGACGTGGACGGCAGGCATGGCCATACGCGGCATGGATGTACGCCGCCGCGTACACTGGCAGGTCAGGATGCGTACGAAAGCTCGCCGGAAGTTGACGTTACACAGAGCGTAACACAACGGGTTGACCGTGCTGTTGATGTAACATAGCCAGTAACCTGTAACACAACAACAGAGGTAAGTCCACACAAGGGAGGTAACCGACCCAGTCATTCACAACACTAGAACCGAAATGTGTCCAATGTCAGGGCAATGCAGTACCCAGTGACAACAGCCAAAAAAGACATGTTTGGGTGTACACTACACAGCTGAAAAACCAGTGAACACTGCCAACGAAGTCAGGCATGAGCACAGACCAGTAAAGCTAAACAAGGGGGGTAACCAATCCAGTCATTTGCTGCTGTAGAACCGACATCTATTTAATCTCAGTCTTATGCAGTAACCAACGACAAAAGCAAAAAAGGCATGTTCGGATGTACAAAACACATTTGAAAAAAAAAAAACAAAAAAAAAAAAACATTGCCAACGAGGATATGCATGAAGATACAACAGAACAGCTAGTAACTTGCCACGTAACGACAGAGAACTCTTTCCAAATGACAGCTGATAACACGTAATACTTCCCACGCAGAAAGACAAGTCAGATCATGGCAAGAAATATATAATACTTAGCGACAGATACACGCTGATTATAGAGATAGAAACAAACCTGTAACACCAGACACACGCTGATTATAGAGATAGAAACAAACCTGTAACACCAGACACACGCTGATTATAGAGATAGAAACAAACCTGTAACACCAGACACACGCTGATTATAGAGATAGAAACAAACCTGTAACACCAGTCACACTCTGATTATAGAGAAAGAAACAAACCTGTAACACCAGACACACGCTGATTATAGAGATAGAAACAAACCTGTAACACCAGACACATGCTGATTATAGAG
>CM031598.1:1988869-1991369 GCA_018398815.1 Conus ventricosus
CTGGAATAGTAGAGAAGTGAGTGTTAAGTTGTTCAGCAGAAATACCTTTGATAACAGTTGATTTTGAAGAAGAACTGTTGTTGTTAAGCTGGTTTATTGCTTGCCAAACCAGTTTTGGATTTTGTTTGGAAGTTAATAACTCGCGATAGTATTTAGTTTTTTTCCCTGCGCTTCTGAGAGTTTATTGCATTTCTTAGTGATCTTGATTCTTCTTCATAGCCAGAAAGAGAGAGAGAGAGAGAGAGAGAGAGAGAGAGAGAGAACTGGACGTCAATTATTTGTCATGTTCATAGAAAACAATGTTCTCACGTCAGTACATCAGGCAAAGTAATGATTTTACGCCAAATGATTGATGCAACACCATGCGTTCATTCACAAGACACATCGGGCGCGCATGGATATGATAAAGCAGGTTCTTCTTGGAGAAAAAAAAAGTCTAGCAATGAAATAGTCTTAAATAACAGACTGCGACAACCATCCAGTGAAGAATCGGCACAGTCTGAGTTCAAACATGACACATGTTCCTCAAATTTGTATGGAATGGATAAAATGATTTGGTTCTCCGCGGCTGCATGTTCTTTCTTGTCATCTGTTATTTTTGGTGTCACTTGCAGCTGTTTTTGTCACTTACTTGCCGTTTTTTGTCACATACTGGCTGTTTTTGTCCTTACTTGCTGTTTTTTGATTCTCGTTTCTTTATATACTTGTTTTTGTTACTCACTCACTGCTTTTGCAACTCACTTGTTACTTTTGTTATTTGCTTACTGTGTTTTTTTCGCTCGCTAAAAGTTTTTACTACCAGCTCTGCATTTTTTGCTACTCGCTCGCCAGCCGTTTTTGTAACTTGTTTGCCAACAATCTTTGGAATTCACTTGTTTGCCAACAATCTTTGGAATTCACTTGTTTGCCAACAATCTTTGGAATTCACTTGTTTGCCAACAATCTTTGGAATTCACTTGTTTGCCAACAATCTTTGGAATTCACTTGTTTGCCAAAAATCTTTGGAATTCACTTGTTTGCCAACAATCTTTGGAATTCACTTGTTTGCCAACAATCTTTGGAATTCACTTGTTTGCCAACAATCTTTGGAATTCACTTGCTAACTGGTTTCTACTACCCCCTTGCTAAACTTGTTTGCCAACAATCTTTGGAATTCACTTGTTTGCCAACCTTTGGAATTCACTTGCTAACTGGTTTCTACTGCCCCCTTGCTAATGGCTTTCGTTACTCACCCTCTGTTTTCGTTACTCGTTTGTTTCCTGTTTTTGTTACTCGTTTGTTTCCTGTTTTTGTTACTCGTTTGTTTCCTGTTTTTGTTACTCACTTGTTTCTTGTTTGTGTTACTCGCTTCTTTCCTGTTTGTGTTACTTACTTGTTTCCTGTTTTTGCTAGTACTTGTTTCCTGTTTTTGTTAGTACTTGTTTCCGTTTTGTTAGTACTTGTTTCCTGTTTTTGTTACTCACTTGTTTCCTGTTTCTGTTATGTACTTGTTTCTTGTTTTTGTTACTCACTTGTTTCTTGTTTCTGTTATTCACTTGTTTCCTGTTTTTGTTACTTACTTGTTTCCTGTTTTTGTTACTCGCTTGCAAATGGTTTTCGTCACTGGCTTGGAAATCGTTTTTGTTGTTCATAAATTATGCTGTTTTAGTTACTCGCTTACTAGTGGTTTTTTTTTTTTGCTTCCTGTTTCTTACAGTCGTTTGCCATTTTCATTTCTCCCTTCATAACTGTTTATGTGACTCGCTTGCTTAAGGTTGACTTGCTGTGTTTGCTAACATATTTTCTTTCCCTTTTTTCTTGTTAAGTGTTTTGACAGTACTCCGCCGATAGATTTCAAATTTTAATTACATCTGTTATTGAAAAAAAATCATTCGATTTTAATATCACAACACACTCAATCTCCTGAGGGAAAACGCAAAATATACAAACATTATTAATCTGCAGGGAACCTTTTATACAGAGAGAGAGAGAGAGAGAGAGAGAGAGAGAGGAGAGAGAGAGAGAGAGAGAGAGAGAGAGAGAGAGAGAGAGATGCCTCTTTATCACATACACTAACAGACAGGGGATTAAAGAGAAAAGGGGAACTGGAAACAGGGGAAAGGGGAAGGACGGAAGCAGAAGGGGGGGGGGGGGGGGGGACGGATGGGTAGAAGGAGATGAGGGAAGGGTGAACAAGGGAAGAGAAGGGAGGGACAGGGAAGGGGACAGGATGGTTAGAAGGAGATGAGGGAATGGGGAACAAGGGAAGAGAAGGGAGGGACAGGGAAGGGGACAGGATGGTTAGAAGGAGATGAGGGAATGGGGAACAAGGGAAGAGAAGGGAGGGACAGGGAAGGGGGAAGGATGGTTAGAAGGAGATGAGGGAATGGGGAACAAGGGAGAGAAGGAGGAAGGGAGGGAGAGGTAAGGGAGGGAATGGGAAGGGAGGGGAGGGAAGGGGAATGTGGTTAGAAGGAGATGAGGGAATGGGGAACAAGGGAAGAGAAGGGAGGGACAGAAA
>CM031598.1:1996369-2008869 GCA_018398815.1 Conus ventricosus
GTTTGTGAATGTAAGTGTGTGTGCACAAACATGGGTGTGTGACAGACACATACCACCAATCTTTGACCTTTGGGTTTAGCTGGCAATTCTCTTTCAGATGACACATACCACCAATCTTGACCTTTGGGTTTAGCTGGCAATTCAGAGTGAACGAGGCCAGGAACAGATTCAGTTTCAATCATGGTACAATTCACAGTGAAGGAGGCAATGGTACAATTCACAGTGAAGGAGGCAAGGGACAGAGTCCGTTTTAATCATGGTACAATTCACAGTGAACGAGGCAATGGTACAATTCACAGTGAACGAGGCAATGGTACAATTCACAGTGAACGAGGTAAGGGAAGTTTCAGTCATGGTACAATTCACAGTGAACGAGGCAATGGTACAATTCACAGTGAACGAGGCAATGGTACAATTCACAGTGAACGAGGCAATGGTACTATTCACAGTGAACGAGGCAATGGTACTATTCACAGTGAACGAGGCAATGGTACAATTCACAGTGAACGAGGCAATGGTACAATTCACAGTGAACGAGGCAATGGTGCAATTCACAGTGAACGAGGTAAGGGAAGTTTCAGTCATGGTACAATTCACAGTGAACGAGGCAATGGTGCAATTCACAGTGAACGAGGCAATGGTACAATTCACAGTGAACGAGGCCAGGAAGAGAGTCCGTTTTAATCATAGTACTTAGTCGACCACGCACAGCCTTTGCAGGGCAGTCACACTCACACCAGAAGACAGAAAGTCACCACACCACACAGAGCATCATGAAGAAACAACAACTGAAAAGGCAACAAACAACACAAAACAGTTAGGACAAGGCAGCGAGACAACTGAGATCCTGAGCCAGACGGTTCTAGCTTCTGCTGACAGCGCCAGGCAGTCCTCTTAGGTCCCCCCCCCCCCCCCACTCCACATGAAAAACAACAACAACAAAAACAAAAACAAATGAGAAACATTTCAATGCCATGCAAACTACATAAAAAGTCACGTGGGATAAATTCAGGCTGTAGAATGGACAGTTCGTGTCCACGCCGGTCACTGTGTACAGCTTTGACCACCCAGCTGCTAGTTACTAGCTAAAAAAAAAAAAAAAAAGATAAAAAAAACTACCACCACTTCCACCACCAAAAAACAAATAAACACACCTACTATCAGAAAAAAAATGAAGACTTTCCAGAACAGAAGGAGAAAAATGGCGCCGGCCCACAAGCGAAAAAGAAGAGATGAGAGTGAAGAAAGACAAAAATAAATTGAGAAAAAAGAAAAGAAAAAGAGAACAGATCAGAGCCCAGGAGCGTGACAGAAAAGAGGATGTTATTAGCACAGAACGTGCAGAAGGGGGACTATACAGAAGGGAGACTACTTGTGCCGAAACAGCCCTGGCATTCCCACGGGGTCGGGGAAGAGGGGAGATAACGCTAACGACGCGTTCGTCAAGAAAAGGCCGCAGCCATATTGGAAAAGGGAGCGAATTACACATTATACTGAAACAAAGATCACTTTTCTGTCCGCATGTAACGTGCTCGCTATGTTACTTGCCCACACAACTACTCTTCCTTGTACAATTACAGGCATAGATATTTTCATTCTTCGATGACACAGGTAAGAATTAAGCTGAAGAGAGAGAGAGAGAGAGAGAGAGAGAGGAGAGAGAGAGAGACAGAGACAGAGAGAGAGAGAGAGACAGAGAGAGAGAGAGAGAGAATTGGCAGACATATCAGTATTTATGTTTTGACATTACTTAAAACCACAGGGTGTTAGATCATGGAATTAAAAAAGTTAGCACAATAGGAACACGACGATGCAACTCCCTTCACTTTTCTATCTCCCCCCCCCCCTCCCCCGTCCCCACCACTCCCCCACCCTTCCACTCTGGTTCCCAGCTTGCGATGTTTTTTCTTTCTTTCTTTCTTCCTTTCTTTCTTCCTTTCTTCCTTTCTTCCTTTCTTTCTTTCTTTCTTCCTTTCTTTCTTCCTTTCTTCCTTTCTTCCTTTCTTTCTTCCTTTCTTCCTTTCTTCCTTTATTTCTTCCTTTCTTTCTTCCTTTCTTCCTTTCTTTCTTTCTTTCTTTCTTTCTTCCTTTCTTTCTTCCTTTCTTCCTTTCTTTCTTTCTTTCTTCCTTTCTTTCTTCCTTTCTTCCTTTCTTCCTTTCTTCCTTTCTTTCTTTCTTCCTTTCTTCCTTTCTTCCTTTCTTTCTTTCTTTCTTCCTTTCTTCTTCCTTTCTTCCTTTCTTCCTTTCTTTCTTTCTTTCTTCCTTTCTTTCTTCCTTTTTCCTTTCTTCCTTTCTTTCTTTCTTTCTTTCTTCCTTTCTTCCTTTCTTCCTTTCTTTCTTTCTTTCTTCCTTTCTTTCTTTCCTTTCTTCTTTCTTCTTTCTTTCTTTCTTTCTTCCTTTCTTCTTCTTTCTTCCTTTCTTCCTTTCTTCTTTTTCCTTTCTTCTTCTTTCTTTCTTCTTCTTTCTTGCTCGCTTGTTTGCTTTCTTTTGTTTTGTTTTTTTCAGCTTCTGCTTTTCAAAGTTTAAAGTGGCAGAAAACATCTTTCTGATGGTCGGCAAGAGTTCCGCCTTTTGTTTCCTTCTTTCATTGTCTTTGCTTTGTTTCCTTTTTGTGGATGAGTGGGCACAGAGCTTTGGATTGGGGAGTGGGGGTAGTGGTGATGGGGGTAGAAGCTAGAGGGCGAAGTGCGCGCGAGCGCGCGCGCGCGCGTGTGTATGTGTGTGTGTGTGTGTGTGTGTGTGTGTGTGTGTGTGTGTGCATGCGTGCGTGCGTGTGTGCGTGCGTGCGTGCGTGCGTGTGGTGTGTGTGTGTGTGTGCGTGTGTGTGTATGTGTGTGTGCGCGCGTGTGTGTGTATGCGTGTGTGCGTGTTTGTGCGTGCGTGCGTGCGTGCATGTGTGTGTGTGTATGTGCGTGTGTGTGTATGTGTATGTGTGTGTGCTGTGTGTGTGTGTGTGTGTGTGTGTGTGTGTGTGTGTGTGGTATGCGTGTGTGTGTATGTGTGTGTTGTGTGTATGTATGTATGTATGTATGTATGTATGCATGCGTGTGTGTGTGTGTGTGTGTGTGTGTGTGTGTGTAAGAGAGAGAGAGAGAGGAGAGAGAGAGAGAGAGAGAGAGAGAGAGAGAGAGAGAGAGAGCATTTGTTTCTGCAGGTGTGCGTGCGCGTGCGTGTGTCTATGTGTGTGGGCGCGCACGCGAATCAAGGTGTGTTAAAAGGACGAGTAAGAACAAGAGCACAAACACCGGAAAGAACTGGTTATGAGAGTCTGAGGAAAGGGGAAAAAAAAGAAAACAAAAAACAAAACCGAAAACTTTCAACGAAAAAAAAGGAAGAATTAGGGAAGATAGAAATATACGGCAGAAAAAGATTCAGAGGAGACAGACACTCGGAACAGAAAGCGATGATCGTTGCAAAAAAAAGAAAGAAAAAAGAAAAAAGAAAAAAAAAGAGAGATTCAAATTATAATCAGATCGAAGCAGATAAACAGATTCAAGGCTCAAAAGAACTCGGACAGAAGGAGATCCAGGACACAGGTCGTGCACGTAGCTTGGCTATTAAAAAACAAACAAACAAACAAACAAACAAAAACCAAAAAAAAAAACCAAAGGCAGAGATGAAAATCTGGACTGAAAGAGATTTTAAGTAAAAAAAAATAAAAAATAAAAAAAGATATTCAGGATAGAAAACACATCCAGCGCAGAACGTGTGGAGAAAAAAAGTATCCGGGCAGAAAGAGATAAAAGCATGGAAATATCCAGGGCCTGGGAGATTCAGTGCAGAGACAGTATCTGGGCAGAAAGAGATAAAAGCATGGAAATATCAGGGCCTGGGAGATTCAGTGCACAGACAGTATCTGGGCAGAAAGAGATAAAAGCATGGAAATATCAGGGCCTGGGAGATTCAGTGCACAGACAGTATCTGGGCAGAAAGAGATAAAAGCATGGAAATATCAGGGCCTGGGAGATTCAGTGCAGAGACACTGGGCAGAAAGAGATAAAAGCATGGAAATATCCAGGGCCTGGGAGATTCAGTGCAGAGACAGTATCTGGGCAGAAAGAGATAAAAGCATGGAAATATCAGGGCCTGGGAGATTCAGTGCAGAGACACTGGGCAGAAAGAGATAAAAGCATGGAAATATCAGGGCCTGGGAGATTCAGTGCAGAGACAGTATCTGGGCAGAAAGAGATAAAAGCATGGAAATATCAGGGCCTGGGAGATTCAGTGCAGAGACACTGGGCAGAAAGAGATAAAAGCATGGAAATATCAGGGCCTGGGAGATTCAGTGCAGACACTGGGCGCAGGGAACAACGTCAGGGTCCAAACACAAAAGGTAGAAAGTGCTTCTGGGGCAGAAAGCGATTCAGGGCACAAAGAGATTTAAGGTAGAAAACCATTTAAGGCGCGAAGAAATTCCAGGGAGAAAACCATTCAAAGCACGAAGAAATTCAAGGGAGGAAACCATTCAAAGCACAAAGAGATTCAAGGGAGAAAAGCCATTGAAGGCACGGAGAGATTCCAGGGAGAAAACCATTGAAAACACAAATAGATTCAAGGGAGAAAACCATTGAAAGCACGGAGAGATTCCAGGGAGAAAACCATTGAAGGCACAAAGAGATTCAAGGAAGAAAACCATTGAAAGCACAAATAGATTCAAGGGAGAAAAACCATTGAAGGCACAAAGACATTCCAGGGAGAAAACAATTGAAGGCACAAAGAGATTCAAGGGAGAAAACCATTGAAAGCACGAAGAGATTCAAGGGAAAAAAACCATTGAAGGCACAAAGAGATTCAAGGGAGAAAATCATTGAAAGCACGAAGAGATTCAAGGGAGAAACCCATTGAAAACGCAAAGAGATTCAAGGGAGAAAACCATTGAAGGCACAAAGAGATTCCAGGGAGAAAACCATTGAAAGCACAAAGAGATTCAAGAGAGAAAACCATTGAAAGCACAAAGAGATTCGAGGCGGGAGGAACTTCAGACAGAAAAAGATATTCCTAGAAGAAAGCAAGCCAGAGCAGAAATAGTTTCATGAAAGAAAGAAATTCAGGGCAGAAAAAAGGTAATACAATGTCCACACTCACACACACACACACACACACACACACACACACACACACACACACACACACACACACACACACACACACACACACACACGTCAGGACAAATCCAGATTCAAGGTAGAAATAAATGCGATACTGATCACTCTTTCTGGACTGCAGTGCTGGGCAGGTGACAAGACATTCCTCAGAATGCCTAGACATTGGGGAGAAAAACAATCAAACAAACGAATCTTGCCTGAGAATAGTGCCACTAAACGAACAGACGAGATGAAACAGAAAATACAGAAATAGAGCCAGGGCAGAGAAGATGAAACAGAAAATACAGAAATAGAACCAGGGCAGAGAAGATGAAACAGAAAATACAGAAATAGAACCAGGGCAGAGAAGATGAAACAGAAAATACAGAAATAGAACCAGGGCAGAGAAGATGAAACAGAAAATACAGAAATAGAACCAGGGCAGAGAAGATGAAACAGAAAATACAGAAATAGAACCAGGGCAGAGAAGATGAAACAGAAAATACAGAAATAGAACCAGGGCAGAGAAGATGAAACAGAAAATACAGAAATAGAACCAGGGCAGAGAAGATGAAACAGAAAATACAGAAATAGAGCCAGGGCAGACAGACCGCTCAAGGCAAACAAAGATTCAGGACAGATTATCCAAAACAGAAAAAAAAAATTGGACAATTATAAACACATGCCAAAAATGCATACATACTATGCATAGTATGCATGTATATGAGAACAGTTGCTCAAGACTAACAAAGTGTAAAAGAGATGACCATGCCAATCAAGACAAATCGTGTTGTTTCTATTAGCCTCATCAACCAACATGGGCCATCTCGTCTGGGCTGTCACGTCGTTAACATGTGCAGTGAATACAGACTAAGAGTATAAATTATTATATATAAAATTGAAAATTGTTAATTGCAAGCCAAATTGAAAAACGCAAATAAAGACATGGACATTATAGAGTATATCCACCCATCCATCCACCCACCCACACACTCACACCCACACCCACACCCACACTCACACCCACACCCACACCCACACTCACACCCACACCCACAGATAAGAGAGAGAGTTGTGACAATTTGTGCAGCAGTGATTTAAAACAAAGGCATACAGATGCACAAATTGTCACAATTGTGACATTTTGTGCAAATTTGTGCAAATTGTGACAATTTGTGCAGTGGTGACATTGTGTGTAGTGGTGACATTTTGTGCAGTGGTGACATTTTGTGCAGTGGTGACACTTTGTGCAGTGGTGACATTTTGTGCAGTGGTGACACTTTGTGAAGTGGTGACACTTTGTGCAGTGGTGGTATTTTGTGCAGTGGTGACATTTTGTGCAGGAGTGACATTTTGTACAGTGGTGACACTGTGCAGTGGTGACACTTTGTGCAGGGGTGACATTTTGTGTAGGGGTGACACTTTGTGCAGTGGTGACATTTTGTGCAGGGGTGACACTTTGTGCAGGGGTGACATTTTGTGCGGTAACAGCCGGCACTCAGAAGGTGGAGCCTTCACCGGAGAACTCAGGATTCTTGCTGACATGTCCGGAGCCTTCACCGGAGAACTCAGGATTCTTGCTGACATGTCCGGAGCCTTCACCGGAGAACTCAGGATTCTTGCTGACATGTCCGGAGCCTTCACCGGAGAACTCAGGATTCTTGCTGACATGTCCGGAGCCTTCACCGGAGAACTCAGGATTCTTGCTGACATGTCCGGAGCCTTCACCGGAGAACTCAGGATTCTTGCTGACATTTCCGGAGCCTTCACCGGAGAACTCAGGATTCTTGCTGACATGTCCGGAGCCTTCACCGGAGAACTCAGGATTCTTGCTGACATGTCCGGAGCCTTCACCGGAGAACTCAGGATTCTTGCTGACATGTCCGGAGCCTTCACCGGAGAACTCAGGATTCTTGCTGACATGTCCGGAGCCTTCACCGGAGAACTCAGGATTCTTGCTGACATGTCCGGAGCCTTCACCGGAGAACTCAGGATTCTTGCTGACATGTCCGGAGCCTTCACCGGAGAACTCAGGATTCTTGCTGACATGTCCGGAGCCTTCACCGGAGAACTCAGGATTCTTGCTGACATGTCCGGAGCCTTCACCGGAGAACTCAGGATTCTTGCTGACATGTCCGGAGCCTTCACCGGAGAACTCAGGATTCTTGCTGACATGTCCGGAGCCTTCACCGGAGAACTCAGGATTCTTGCTGACATGTCCGCGGCCTCTTCCTCTTTCGTTTGCTCGGTCTTTGTTGTGGACGTTGTGTGATGTGCCGTTGTCTTGTCTTTGTTGTGGACGTTGTGTGATGTGCCGTTGTCTTGCCTTTGTTGTGGACGTTGTGTGATGTGCCGTTGTCTTGTCTTTGTTGTGGACGTTGTGTGATGTGCCGTTGTCTTGTCTTTGTTGTGGACGTTGTGTGATGTGCCGTTGTCTTGTCTTTGTTGTGGACGTTGTGTGATGTGCCGTTGTCTTGTCTTTGTTGTGGACGTTGTGTGATGTGCCGTTGTCTTGTCTTTGTTGTGGACGTTGTGTGATGTGCCGTTGTCTTGTCTTTGTTGTGGACGTTGTGTGATGTGCCGTTGTCTTGTCTTTGTTGTGGACGTTGTGTGATGTGCCGTTGTCTTGTCTTTGTTGTGGACGTTGTGTGATGTGCCGTTGTCTTGTCTTTGTTGTGGACGTTGTGTGATGTGCCGTTGTCTTGTCTTTGTTGTGGACGTTGTGTGATGTGCCGTTGTCTTGTCTTTGTTGTGGACGTTGTGTGATGTGCCGTTGTCTTGTCTTTGTTGTGGACGTTGTGTGATGTGCCGTTGTCTTGTCTTTGTTGTGGACGTTGTGTGATGTGCCGTTGTCTTGTCTTTGTTGTGGACGTTGTGTGATGTGCCGTTGTCTTGTCTTTGTTGTGGACGTTGTGTGATGTGCCGTTGTCTTGTCTTTGTTGTGGACGTTGTGTGATGTGCCGTTGTCTTGTCTTTGTTGTGGACGTTGTGTGATGTGCCGTTGTCTTGTCTTTGTTGTGGACGTTGTGTGATGTGCCGTTGTCTTGTCTTTGTTGTGGACGTTGTGTGATGTGCCGTTGTCTTGTCTTTGTTGTGGACGTTGTGTGATGTGCCGTTGTCTTGTCTTTGTTGTGGACGTTGTGTGATGTGCCGTTGTCTTGTCTTTGTTGTGGACGTTGTGTGATGTGCCGTTGTCTTGTCTTGGTTGTGGACGTTGTGTGATGTGCCGTTGTCTTGTCTTTGTTGTGGACGTTGTGTGATGTGCCGTTGTCTTGTCTTTGTTGTGGACGTTGTGTGATGTGCCGTTGTCTTGTCTTTGTTGTGGACGTTGTGTGATGTGCCGTTGTCTTGTCTTTGTTGTGGACGTTGTGTGATGTGCCGTTGTCTTGTCTTTGTTGTGGACGTTGTGTGATGTGCCGTTGTCTTGTCTTTGTTGTGGACGTTGTGTGATGTGCCGTTGTCTTGTCTTTGTTGTGGACGTTGTGTGATGTGCCGTTGTCTTGTCTTTGTTGTGGACGTTGTGTGATGTGCCGTTGTCTTGTCTTTGTTGTGGACGTTGTGTGATGTGCCGTTGTCTTGTCTTTGTTGTGCACTGTGCGTTAGTTCGTCTGTCTGTCTGTCTTTCGGCTTTAACTTGGTTAGGTTTGTGTATGTTGCTGTGTTAAAATTTTTGTTTGTTCTCTCTCTCTCTCTCTCTCTCTCTCTCTCTCTCTCTCTCTCTCTCTCTCTCTCTCTCTCTCTCTGCGTTGCTGACTTAAGCTGGCATTTAGATCGTAAAATGACAACAACAGCAAAATGTTTTACATAGTGAACAATACAGTACTGCTAATGGACTTGTAAATGTTACAGAGAACATTAATGTACTTTGTTCATGATATAAAAATGCATCAGAAGATGAAAAAGCATGTTTAATGTTGTTGTCATGCTAATTTTACAACAAAACTATGACCACAGAAATTGTGCCTAACTCCTTACAGGTTGGCTTATGGCAAACCGGAACAAAATGATTTTGAGATATGTTTTTTGCTTAGGTTTATTCAATGCAGCATTTCAGCAGCGTAAGCATGCTTCAAACTGGAAAATACACAACAAACAAACAAACAAATAACAACAAAAACCACTAAGAGTTCTATTCAAGGTATGAGTTCCCTGCACAGCAGCCTGTTTCTGTTTCCTTGTTTCCAAGCTCTGAAGATTAACATGCATAGTTCATTTCATCACAATGCGGCATCTTCTACAGAAAGAAAAAAAACAATCCGTGGCCTGTACTGAATAAAAACATCTCATTCCATTTCACTGCCCTCAAACTCGGTTTTTATCTTTTCACCCTTCTCTCTCTCTCTCTCTCTCTCTCTCTCTCTCTCTCTCTCTCTCTCTCTCTCTCTCTCTCTCTCTCTCTCTCTCTCTCTCTCTCTCTCTCTCTCTCTCCCCACCACCCCTCTACCTCTCATAATTCTTCAGTGTGCATGCGGCGAGCATTTAAATCACAGCGAGAGGGAAAGAATGAAGACGGCTGTCGTGGTGGCTGGCTCGTGGTTTCAGGTCCCCGCCATCAGGCAAGGCTCTGATTGGAAGACGACAGGCAGTGACAGGGGAGACAATATTCTCCATTCGCTTCCTTGTTCTCGTTCCGTGTGCCTGAACCTTACCTTAAAAAAGAGCTATTAATTCAACCAAATAAACCACGATGAAAATTGACATGATCAAACACGCGAGGCATGCGAACGTTGCTGCATGTATACGCACATAAGAACGCTGGCACCGTGTATGCATCAGGCCGGTATGTTTTGATGTATTAGGAACACAAACCTACGGACACATTCATGCACGCATGAACGCAGGAGTGCATTTGTGTATGCGATCGCGTGTGCGTACACCCGCGCACATCCACGCACGCGCGCGCGAATGCACACGCACAAACACACACACGCGCATGCACGCACGCACGCACGCGCGCACACCCACATCCACACACACACACACACACACACACACACACACACACACACACACACACACACACACACACACACACCCTTCCGACAAACTGAAAATCTGTCTATGCGGAAAGTCTTTTCTCACACGAGCAATCATCTGCTCGCGTACATTGCGAAGATTCCATTGAGTAATGAAAATTGATCTCTCCCTCCCTCCCTCTCTCTCTCTCTCTCTCTCTCTCTCTCTCCTCTCTCTCTCTCTCTCTCTCTCTCTCTCTCTCTGTTCATTTTGTCTTATGTTGTCCTGTTTTGAGTGACTTCAGAACACAGTATATACCTAGTAAATTTTATGCAGATCCAAATAAATTTAGACTTGCATTGCTTATGGCAACAGAGCATAAACAAACTGTGAAACAACTGTCCATTTATCTTTACAAAGCATTCAAGTTGCGTTCTGTTCTGGTTTCTTGATTAGATACTAAATATGTTGTCAATAAATGCATTTGTGTATAGAAGTTATGTACCCCTTCATGAGGGGCAATGGCCTATACATGAATAAACTTTCCGTTTCCGTTTCCGTTTCCGACTCTCTCTCTCTCTCTCTCTCTCTCTCTCTCTCTCTCTCTCTCTCTCTCTCTCTCTCTCTCTCTCTCTCTTTCAAAATCGTTAATTTTTCGGTCTGTCTGACTAAATCTCTTCCTATAAGCATACGTTGGATTCGAATTTCCCATTTTAATGGGTTTTTTTTTTTTTTTTTACTTGATTGAAAGTTGTCTCCTTACACGAAAATATAGCGCTTGTGCAGCACACGATGAAATAAAAGGAACCAAAAGAATGAAACATATTTCGTTAAACTTTCGTTCAGTCTCTAAAGTCAAGCAGAGTCCAGATTTGATGATCTGATTTGTGAGTAGAAAAGAAACTGCCATTGTCTTTTTCCTGCACAATTTCCTTCATACCGCTTACCTCCGTCCCTCTCCCATCCGTTCCTCCCTCTTCTCTCCCTCACCCCACCCCTTCCCTCTTCTCCCCAGCGTATAATTAATTCTGTTTCCTTGTCCACACTCCTTCATGTCCTTCTTCAACTGTCCTTCGTGTCCCTGTGAACACAAAGTCATGTCCTTCTTCAACTGTCCTTCGTGTCCCTGTGAACACATGTCCTTCTTCAACTGTCCTTCGTGTCCCTGTGAACATTAATTCCCTTTCCTTCTTCGCTCCTTTCATGCCTCTGTAAAGATAATTCCGTTTTCTTGTTCACTCTCTTTTTTGCCCCTGTAAAGATCATTCCGTTTTCTTGTTCACTCTCTTTTTTTTTGCCCCTGTAAAGATAATTCCGTTTTCTTGTTCATTCTCTTTTTTTGCCCCTGTAAAGATAATTCCGTTTTCTTGTTCACTCTCTTTTTTTGCCCCTGTAAAGATAATTCCGTTTTCTTGTTCACTCTCTTTTTTGCCCCTGTAAAGATAATTCCGTTTTCTTGTTCACTCTCTTTTTTTGCCCCTGTAAAGATCATTCCGTTTTCTTGTTCACTCTCTTTTTTTGCCCTTGTAAAGATAATTCCGTTTTCTTGTTCATTCTCTTTTTTTGCCCCTGTAAAGATCATTCCGTTTTCTTGTTCATTCTCTTTTTTGCCCCTGTAAAGATAATTCCGTTTTCTTGTTCATTCTCTTTTTTGCCCCTGTAAAGATAATTCCGTTTTCTTGTTCATTATCTTTTTTGCCCCTGTAAAGATAATTCCGTTTTCTTGTTCATTCTCTTTTTTGCCCCTGTAAAGATCATTCCGTTTTCTTGTTCACTCTCTTTTTTGCCCCTGTAAAGATCATTCCGTTTTCTTGTTCATTCTCTTTTTTTGCCCCTGTAAAGATAATTCCGTTTTCTTGTTCATTCTCTTTTTTGCCCCTGTAAAGATAATTCCGTTTTCTTTTTCATTCTTTTTTTTGCCCCTGTAAAGATCATTCCGTTTTCTTGTTCACTCTCTTTTTTTGCCCCTGTAAAGATAATTCCGTTTTCTTGTTCATTCTCTTTTTTGCCCCTGTAAAGATAATTCCGTTTTCTTGTTCATTCTCTTTTTTGCCCCTGTAACGATAATTCCGTTTTCTTTCATTCTCTTTTTTGCCCCTGTAAAGATAATTCCGTTTTCTTGTTCATTCTCTTTTTTGCCCCTGTAAAGATAATTCCGTTTTCTTGTTCATTCTCGTTTTTGCCCCTGTAAAGATAATTCCGTTTTCTTGTTCATTCTCTTTTTTGCCCCTGTAAAGATAATTCCGTTTTCTTGTTCACTCTCTTGTTTGCCCTGTAAAGATCATTCCGTTTCTTTGTTCACTCTCAGTCCTGCTCGTGTTGTTCACTCTCAGTCCTGCTCGTGTTGTTCACTCTCAGTCCTGCTCGTGTTGTTCACTCTCAGTCCTGCTCGTGTTGTTCACTCTCAGTTCTGCTCGTGTTGTTCACTCTCAGTCCTGCTCGTGTTGTTCACTCTCAGTC
>CM031598.1:2033869-2038869 GCA_018398815.1 Conus ventricosus
TTAGCGGATGCATCTGACAGCAGAAACAATGTAAATGGGAAATCGATCAGTTTCACCGTAATGAGATCATTTGAAGTCCGTCTATCTACACCTAGAAATCTCTTCAGAGCAAAGATATGAACAGATTCACAATAGACAGCCGCTTTTTCTAGTCCCCATAGCTCAGAGCCGTACTGTACAATCGGCAGAACCTGAGTATCAAACAGTTTTATGAATAGCGTAAATGAAGAATTATTAAGAATAGAAAACTTTTTCACAATGCAAAGCAAAACAATTTTTGCCTTACTTGAAAGGTCTTTGCATGCACCAACAAACCTCAAGCGTGTTGAGAATAATATACCTAGATACTTACAAGCATTGACGACTGGCAAAGGAACACCATCGTACACCCACCTTTCTTTAACACTTAGATATCCACTTTTACGAAATACTATAATATTGCTCTTTTCCATATTAACTTTCAACTGTAGTGAATCAGCGGCTCGTTGCAAACTATTCAGTTGTGTTTGTGGCCCTATGACATTTTCAGACATCAAAATAACATCATCGGCTAACAGAAGGATAAACAATTCAAAAGCGTCGAGCGACAATAAAGCACCATGTTTACCATTGTTGATTACTTCAAGAGCTAACTCATTAATAAACAAGGAAAATAAGACAGGGCTGCATGCATCTCCCTCCTTGACTCCTCTGGAACAATTAATATAGTCAGTAAATTTCGCTCCACAGCGAACTCTGGTTCTTACCCTGTCATAGATACTTCTGATACATTTGCAGAGTTTACCTTTAATACCGATTTTTTATCAAGACAGGCCAGAGGAGATTTCTATTGATGGAGTCAAACGCTTTTTCAAAATCTATAAGAGCTACATATAACTTCCTATTATAAAAAAACACTGCTTCTGTATAAGTACAAGCAAGGTGAACATATGGTCAATGGTTGAGTAACCCTTTATAAATCCTACTTGGCGATCACCTGTGATGTTATTTTCCTCCACCCATTCTTGCAGTCTGTTATTTATGATACTCCCAAAGAGTTTACAACTTATGTCACTAACAGAAATCCTCTGTAATCACTGGGAATATTAGCATCACCCTTTTTAAAAATGGGCAAAATGATGTATTCGGTCCAGTTTTCTGGAAACGTACCAATATCAAATAATACTTTAAACAATTTCCGAAAGAATTGCATTACCTGATCAGAAGCATGTTTAAATAACTCACCAATAAAGCCGTCAGGGCCAGCTGCCTTGCGATTTTTCAGTTTTCTGCACGCTAATAATACCTCTTCTTGTGTAATTGGTCGGTTCATATAAATGTCATTGTTCATATCAAGTGTTTCGTCAACCCACACATTACTAACATCTGTCTCTATTTAAGCCTGGAAATGCTGAAACCATGTATCAATAGTAATGTTAGAGAGAGAGAGAGAGAGAGAGAGAGAGAGAGAGAGAGAGAGAGAGAGAGAGAGAGAGAGAGGGAGAGAGCGAAGAGAGAGAGAGAGAGAGAGAGAGAGAGAGAGAGAGAGAGAGAGAGAGAGAGAGAGGAGAGAGAGAGAGAGAGAGAGACAGACAGACAGACAGAGAATGCAAAAGGGTCTGACTAGTGCTGAGTGTTGATCATTAGTAAAAGTCATGCAGAACTGAAATGACTTGGCATGGACTTGTGGCCGAATGGGTCCCATGCATCAGGTCACTGTCAGCGGCACAAGCCAACACAAAGCGCATTCCACTGTCTTTTGCATTCTCACATCATGGACAGCACTGTCAGCGGCACAAGGCAACACAAAGCGCATTCCACTGTCTTTTGCATTCTCACATCATGGACAGAATAATTGCAGGGGCTGGTTTTCTGTCGTTAACAATGTACTGTTGTATCAGATACACCGAATCTGAACTTCACCCAATAGCTTTTAATGTGTCTCTCAATGCAAAGCGAAAGATATATTTGACAGATGATTAATGATTTACATGTTCTGTACAATGAGAATCTATCGCTTTTTTTAAACACAGAATATTCTAGTTTTCCAGTGTGTAAGTCTGGTTTAGCCATTCCACTTCAAAACCATTTTAAAAGAGCATTTCGTCTACACATAAAACCCATGTATTTTAACCACACCAATCTAATCGCAACAATATTACACATACTTTTTTCATTCATACGTGAAACTTGAAGCTATATCTTATAATGATTCTGTACACGCTGAAGCTAGTATCTTATAATGATTCTGTACACGTTGAAGCTAGTATCCTATAATGATTCTGTACACGTGAATTCATGTGAACGCGGTAACCAGTCTCGCCGCACTCTAAATCATGTGGCGTTTGCTTTGTAAATGAACTTCTAGAAAATTCTTCAAAGCACACAAATGGACATTTTTCAGTATGAGTTGTGACAGCATCCAATCTCTACACACACACAAACACGCGCGCGCGCACGAACGCACGCACGCGCGCATGCGCACGCATACACACACATATGAGAGAGAGAGGGGGGCAGGCCAGTGTATGTGAGTGTGCATGCGCATGTGCGCGTGCGTGCGTGCGAGCGCGCGCGCGCGCGCGCGTGTGTGTGTATGTGTGTGTGTGTGTGTGTGTGTGTGTGTGTGTGTGTGTGTGTGTGTGTGTGAGTGCGCGCGCGCGTGTATGTATGTGTGTGTGTGTGTGTGTGTGTGTGTGTGTGTGTGTGTGTGTGTGTGTGTGTGTGTGTGTGTTCTATAAATTTTACCGCAACTGACACCTGAAACTGGATTAACAGTAGCTTTTGCGACAGGAATTAAATTCTGCAGCCTGTTCTCAATTCCCAAAGGCCGCTTGGAGAACACACACAAACACACACACACTCACACTCTCTCTCTCACACACACACACACACACACACGCACGCGCGCACACACACACACACACACACACACACACACACACACACACACACACACACACACATATATACACACACACACACACACACACAGGCATGCCACACACACACACACACACACACACACACACACACACACACACACACACACACGCACTCACACACACACACACACACACACACACACACACACACACACACACACACACACACACACACACACGCACACACATACATATGGGAGAGAGACAGTAAGAGAGAGGGAGGGGGCGGGGGAGGAGGGGGGGGGGGAGTCAGGCCAGTCTGCGTTGCTGACGGAGCAGGATGCAAAAGTGAAAGAATATAATTGCAGTTCAAATCAAGTTCAAATCAAACTGCTAAATTCTGGGTTGTGTCTTAAGATCAATGCCAATGAAGTTGTTTAAGGTATGAATCATCCACACACTCATTGCTGCAACTGGAAGGATGAAAATATGTAAAAAAAAAAAAAAAAAAAAAAAAAAAAGGACTTGTAGCAGAATTTCCTGCCTGCTGTGCGGAGTTTCCGGTAAAACGTCGCCGACTTGTCACGTGACATATGACGTAAGAGCAAGAAAAGAAAACTAATCTGCAAAAGCCACTGGATCTTTGTGGAAAAAAAAAGAAAGAAAATACTTGCAGCTGTTGTCCTGGGGTTACTGAATCGCTTTCCGAGTAGCTGTCATTTCTAGGCAAGTTTTGCATCGTCTCATGCAATCCACAATACCCTTCAGACGGTTGAAGATGACACTGCGGGATGTTGTTGACGTGATTAGATTCAACGGGAGAAACGAAAGCCAAAATACAGAGTCCAACTCCAAGCACAACATTGAGATTAATTCGTCCACCTGTGTCAGATTAATTCGTCCACCTGTGTTTACGTCATAAAGAGCAAAGGGAAGGTCGACAATCTCGTGTGAGGCGAGAAAAGAAATGGCGGTGGTTTCAACTTAACTTTCCGGTCAACTTAACTTTTCGGTGTATGAGGAATATTTTAACTGGTTGTGCGTTGCTGAATGCTATCGGAACATACGCGCGCGTGCAAACACGCACAGGTACACACACACACACACACACACACACACACACACACACACACACACACACACACACACACACACACACACACACACACACACACCACACACACACACACAGAGGCGCGCGCGCACTGACACATAAGATGAAGTGAAGGAAAAGAACAGCCTCCAATTGTGACAAGAAACATCAGCTGAACACATCCATGAACACATCCAGCTGAACACCATCCAGCTGAACACCATCAAGCTGAACACCATCCAGCTGAACACCATCCAGCTGAACACCATCCAGCTGAACACCATCCAGCTGAACACCATCCAGCTGAAACCATCCACGAACACCATCCAGCTGAAACCATCCAGCTGAACACCATCCAGCTGAACACCATCCAGCTGAACACCATCCAGCTGAACACCATCCAGCTGAACACCATCCAGCTGAACACCATCCAGCTGAACACCATCCAGCTGAACACCATCCAGCTGAACACCATCCAGCTGAACACCATCCAGCTGAACACCATCCAGCTGAACACCATCAGCTGAACACCATCAAGCTGAACACCATCAAGCTGAACACCATCAAGCTGAACACCATCAAGCTGAACACCATCAAGCTGAACACCATCAAGCTGAACACCATCAAGCTGAACACCACATCAAGCTGAACACCATCAAGCTGAACACCATCCAGCTGAACACCATCAAGCTGAACACCATCAAGCTGAACACCATCAAGCTGAACACCATCAAGCTGAACACCATCAAGCTGAACACCATCAAGCTGAACACCATCCAGCTGAACACCATCAAGCTGAACACCATCCAGCTGAACACCATCAAGCTGAACACCATCCAGCTGAACACCATCAAGCTGAACACCATCCAGCTGAACACCATCAAGCTGAAGTTTCCAAGCGTTTCTCTCCCCCTTCAACCATCCATTCCTCTTTCACGGATCTTTAAATAAAAAAAAGTAAGAAGTTCTATTTTGTACATTCTCTATTTATCTACATTCTTGGAATCTGCGTTAAAATTATAACAAAGCAATTTAAAAACAAT
>CM031598.1:2046369-2062937 GCA_018398815.1 Conus ventricosus
TCATCACCATCTATATTACCATCCTCAACGTCACCACCGTCTACTTTACTATCATCAACATTACCACCATCTACTTTAATACCATCTATATCATACAGTCAACACCGCCACCGTCGACATCACCACCATCAACACCCTACAGCGGTAGTCCCGGAAACAGCATGCTTTTAGCGCTGGTTCGTTTTCTAGAAGAGTTTCGCCGGACAAGCCATACACTTCGCTCCACAGGCGTCAAGAGGGGAAGCAACTGGTGCTTCGTTCATCACTGCAGTTAACCTTACCCCCCCCCCTCCCCCAACCTTCCTCTCCCGCCCTAACGACCCTGGTGAGCTCCGGGACCGGGCGGCCCAGATCATTTCAAACAACTCAGAGGCCTATTGTGGACAGCACCATGAAGAAGAGAAGGAGAAACAGAAATATTCCACTGTTATAATGAGACAGAAATATTCCACTGTTATAATGAGACAGAAATATTCCACTGTTATAATGAGACAGAAATATTCCACTGTTATAATGAGACAGAAATATTCCACTGTTATAATGAGACAGAAATATTCCACTGTTATAATGAGACAGAAATATTCCACTGTTATAATGAGACAGAAATATTCCACTGTTATAATGAGACAGAAATATTCCACTGTTATAATGAGACAGAAATATTCCACTGTTATAATGAGACAGAAATATTCCACTGTTATAATGAGACGAATAAATGAGAAGACAAATAAGAGACAGTAGGCGGCGCTGCTGTCATTTTTACAGGGAGAATGTTGTGCAATACAAAGACCCTACAAGGCATTCACAGGGACACACAGTGTACACAAACCATACAAGGCATTCACAGGGACACACAGTGTACACAAACCATACAAGGCATTCACAGGGACACACAGTGTACACAAACCATGCAAGGCATTCACAGGGACACACAGTGTACACAAACCATACAAGGCATTCACAGGGACACACAGTGTACACAAACCATACAAGGCATTGACAGGGACACACAGTGTACACAGACCATACAAGGCATTCACAGGGACACACAGTGTACACAAACCATACAAGGCATTGACAGGGACACACAGTGTACACAAACCATACAAGGCATTCACAGGGACACAGTGTACACAGACCATACAAGGCATTCACAGGGACACACAGTGTACACAAACCATACAAGGCATTCACAGGGACACAGTGTACACAGACCATACAAGGCATTCACAGGGACACACAGTGTACACAAACCATACAAGGCATTGACAGGGACACAAAGTGTACACAAACCATACAAGGCATTCACAGGGACACAGTGTACACAGACCATACAAGGCATTCACAGGGACACACAGTGTACACAGACCATACAATGCATTGACAGGGACACAGTGTACACAGACCATACAAGGCATTGACAGGGACACAGTGTACACAGACCATACAAGGCATTGACAGGGACACACAGTGTACACAGACCATACAAGGCATTCACAGGGACACAGTGTACACAGACCATACAAGGCATTCACAGGGACACAGTGTACACAGACCATACAAGGCATTGACAGGGACACACAGTGTACACAGACCATACAAGGCATTCACAGGGACACATAGTGTACACAAACCATACAAGGCATTGACAGGGACACACAGAGTACACAGACCATACAAGGCATTGACAGGGACACAGTGTACACAGACCCTACAAGGCATTGACAGGGACACAGTGTACACAAACCATACAAGGCATTGACAGGGACACACAGTGTACACAGACCATACAAGGCATTCACAGGGACACACAGTGTACACAGACCATACAAGGCATTGGCAGGGACACACAGTGTACACAGACCATACAAGGCATTCACAGGGACACACAGTGTACACAAACCATACAAGGCATTGACAGGGACACACAGTGTACACAAACCATACAAGGCATTCACAGGGACACAGTGTACAAAGACCATACAAGGCATTGACAGGGACACACAGTGTACACAGACCATACAAGGCATTCACAGGGACACACAGTGTACACAAACCATACAAGGCATTCACAGGGACACACAGTGTACACAGACGCTACAAGGCATTGACAGGGACACACAGTGTACACAGACCATACAAGGCATTGACAGGGACACACAGTGTACACAGACCATACAAGGCATCCACAGGAACACACAGTGTACACAAACCATACAAGGCATTCACAGGGACACACAGTGTACACAAACCATACAAGGCATTGGCAGGGACACACAGTGTACACAGACCATACAAGGCATTGACAGGGACACACAGTGTACACAGACCATACAAGGCATTCACAGGGACACACAGTGTACACAGACCATACAAGGCATTGGTAGGGACACACAGTGTACACAGACCATACAAGGCATTGGCAGGGACACACAGTGTACACAAACCATACAAGGCATTGACAGGGACACACAGTGTACACAGACCATACAAGGCATTGGCAGGGACACACAGTGTACACAGACCATACAAGGCATTGGTAGGGACACACAGTGTACACAGACCATACAAGGCATTGGTAGGGACACACAGTGTACACAGACCATACAAGGCATTGGTAGGGACACAGTGTACACAGACCATACAAGGCATCCACAGGGACACACAGTGTACACAGACCCTACAAGGCATTGACAGGGACACAGTGTACACAGACCATACAAGGCATTGACAGGGACACAGTGTACACAGACCCTACAAGGCATTGACAGGGACACAGTGTACACAAACCATACAAGGCATTGACAGGGACACACAGTGTACACAGACCATACAAGGCATCCACAGGGACACACAGTGTACACAAACCATACAAGGCATTGACAGGGACACAGTGTACACAGACCATACAAGGCATTGACAGGGACACACAGTGTACACAGACCATACAAGGCATTGACAGGGACACACAGTGTACACAGACCATACAAGGCATTCACAGGGACACACAGTGTACACAAACCATACAAGGCATTGACAGGGACACAGTGTACACAGACCATACAAGGCATTGGCAGGGACACAGTGTACACAGACCACACAAGGCATTGGAAGGGACACACAGTGTACACAGACCATACAAGGCATTGGCAGGGACACACAGTGTACACAGACCATACAAGGCATTGACAGGGACACAGTGCACACAGACCATACAAGGCATTGGCAGGGACACACAGTGTCTGACGGACTGGGCAAGAATGTCAACTGGCCGCCATGTCTGTGAACTTTTTGTTGTTGTTGCTATTTTTTGTTCGTCGTTGACTCTCAGCATTTTTCTTCTTCTTCTTCTTCTTCTTCTTCTTCTCTCTCTCTCTCTCTCTCTCTTCTCTCTCTCTCTCTCTCTCTCTCTCTCTCTCTCTCTCTCTCTCTCTCTCTCTCTCTCTCTCCTCCCTCTCCCCCCTCTCTCCACCCCCACCTCTCTCTGCTTCCAAAAACCTCGTTCATCATTCGTCAGGATCTCATTTATCTATGTTTTTTTTTTAAACGGAACTTTCCTTCTTTTAGTCTTTTTTCTTCTTCTCCTTCTTCAGTTCGTGCTGCTACGGATTTCACTCAGAAGCACAGTCCACCTACATGCTGATATATGTACGTCTTGCGGACTTTTTTCTGTTTTTTTTTCTTTTCTTTTCTTTTTATCTCCCCTTTCTCCAAGTCTGGGTTGCAGACAGTCTGGAAGTGCTGACGACATCAGTGGGGAATGTTTTGTCCAAGACACGCTGGCTGCAGATAAATATGGTTCTCCTCCATCGCGATGCCGCTCGTAAAGGATAAATTCTCTAACACTGGGTCAATAACGTAAAGGATAAATTCTCTGACACTGGGTCAATAACGCTCGCTGAAGATACATACTCAGACCCTGCCTGGATCGCCCTTTGCGGTAAACAAATACTCCTGCACTGTGTGAATGCTTCTCGCTGTAGATCAATAAACACTCCCAACTCCGTGTGAATGCCTCTTGCTGTGCATCAATACTTCAACACAGTGTGAACTGACCCTGGCTGTAAATACATACTCTAGCACTGTGTGAATGCAATTCGTTGTGGATAAATACTCCAACGTTGTGTGGATGTGACACTGGTGTAGATAAATTGACTGACACTTAGCGAATGTCTCTCACCTGGATAAATGTGCCAACATTGTAGGAATGCCTCTAGCTGTAGAAAAAGAAGCAAAGTGTCCCATACTGTATGTAAATACGCCAACATTGTACGAATGCCTCTAGTATTGTATGAATATCCATTGGCGTTGAGAAAGACACCAACATTGTATAAATGTCCCAGCTGTAGGCAGATAGGTCAACATGGCGAGTGCCTTTGTTACCTCCACAGATGTGGCCGAGTACGAGGATTCGCAATGAACGGCAACGCAGTTACACCATGGAAAGGACAGAAAATGAGTCCACACACACACACACACACGCGCGCGCACGCACGCACGCACGCACGCACTCACGCACGCACTCACACACACATCAATTTCCGTCCGTCTCTCTTTCATTTTGAAATTCAAACAAACTGAACCGATATCTGAATACAATCACAGCTGCTGTGAATCATAAGAGACAGCAAAAAGAACAGCACGGCCACCGCACTTCTAACGGGGTTTTAACCATTTAAACAACAGCACGGCCATCACACTTCTAACGGGGTTTTAACCATTTAAACAACAGCACGGCCATCACACTTCTAACGGGGTTTTAACCATTTAAAGAACAGCACGGCCATCACACTTCTAACGGGGTTTTAACCTTTTTAAAAACGTTTTTCCCTCGACAAGGACTTGATATGATTAAGTCCCCTTAATATGATGAGGTCCATTAAGTTAGTGGTCACACACAGGAAACCGATATAAACATGATAATGCCAACCCACTGTGACCCTGTGATGTGTGCGTTATGTGGTAACATAATAATGCCAACCCACTGTGACCCTGTGATGTGTGCGTTATGTGGTAACATAATAATGCCAACCCACTGTGACCCTGTGATGTGTATGTTATGTGGTAACATAATAATGCCAACCCACTGTGACCCTGTGATGTGTACGTTATGTGGTAACATAATAATGCTAACCCACTGTGACCCTGTGATGTGTACGTTATGTGGAATCAGAGAGACCTGCGTTTGGGGCAATATTTTTTTGGTGTGGAACTTGGATTCTGTTTTGTGTCGCTTTTTGAAGCAATTAGCTCTCGCCGTTCCCTCTTTGTTTGCAGCGTTTTCGGTTTTATCTATTTTTGTTCCCGGTCATTAGTCTGAGAGATGTGAGAGCAATTCGTAATAGGGGCTAGCTTTGATCTGTAACGTTCCGGTCTAGACCACTGGTGTCTGTCATATCATTCTGTATCAACACCACACACACACACACACACACACACACACACACACACACACACACACACACACACACACACACACAGAGAGAGAGAGAGAGAGAGAGAGGAGAGAGAGAGAGGAGAGAGAGAGAGAGAGAGAGAGAGAGAGAGAGAGAGAGAGAGAGACAGACAGACAGACAGACAGACAGACAGACAGACAGACAGAAACATAGAGCCAGACAGACAGAGAGAGTCGCACAGAGAAGGGGACACGGAGAGAAGGGGACATGAAGATCGGGAGGAAAGAGCATTCCCATTCACACAACATCCTTCTCCCGCCCGCTGATTTCCCTTTAGTTCCCCTCCTTGTCTTCCTCCTTGAGACAGACACACATATAGACGCACGCACCAAAATATTCAAACGCTTGCAGGATTTGAAATAAACTCTCTCTCTCTCTCTCTCTCTCTCTCTCTCTCTCTCTCTCTCTTCTCTCTCTCTCTCTCTCTCTCTCTCTTCTCTCGCTTTCACACACACACACACACACACACACACACACACACACACACACACACACACAACACACACACACACACAAGATTATGACTCAGGCCCCATTTAAGGTCTTTGAAAAGAACAGAAGGGTGGGGGGGGGGGGGGGGGGGGGGGGGGGACAGAAAACAGTCATGTGCGAACCAGCGGTCATGATGCCGCCGTTAGTGTCGCAGACTGGATTCTCAGCTGGCAGGTCGTGGGCTCCATTCTAATCCGTCATTTATCCACTGAATGCGTGAATCTGTGAGTGTGTGGCTCCCACTGTGTGGTCAGCACCACAGGTACGTCTCTCCCGGGCCTGCTTGATGCCGGGTTGTACGATGTCAGTACTTTCTGTCATGTGACGTAGCCTCACATGGGAACAGGTGACGTTCCATCACAGACAGACTTGTTTGATATGAATCATTTCCGAGGTGATAGTCAAGTCAAGTCAAGTCAAGTAAACTTTATTATCTCAGTTCGAGAAATTAGTTTGTGGTCACACACATTCACAGCAAATAAACAATGATTTTGTCATATCACCCATTTTGTCACATATGGCACACATTCATATAAAAGAATTTGGATTTCAAGGTGACTAAATAATATAAGAATAATACTATATAAAATTACATTTCTACAACGCATTTGACAATAAATTCTAAGATGAGATTTAAAACAAAATATCTAAATGCAACAGTATGCTCAATCTGAGCTTAAATTATGTATCTTTATAAAACAAAATGTAACAATAATCCATAGCTAAAAAGCAATTAAACATCACCTCTGTTAAGAAAATCAATGGACAGGGGAATAAAACTTTGTTTAAATCTGACACTTCTGCATTTAACTGATCGATATCTTCGTCCTGACTGAAGAAGGTCATACTGACTTGCAAGAACGTGGGTCTGGTCACACACAATCTTCTTCGCTTTACAAACAACACGGCACCTGTACAGCTCACTCAGACTTTTTTGTCTCCCACCAACAATTTTTCCTCCCACGTTCACCACTTTCTCAAGCACATTCCTACTCTTCACAGTCAACCCACCATACCAACACATAAATGAGAAAGTTAAAACAGATTCCAAGAAGCATGAATAAAATGTCCGAAGAATGTCAGTATTCACATGAAATGATCGCAGCTTGCGAAGACAATATAATCTGGTTTGACATTTTTTGTGGACATAATCAACATGGGATTTAAAATTCAGCTTATTATCTATAAAAGTTCCTAAATATTTGTATGATTCAACACGTTCTACTTCAGCACCTTTGATAAAAAGCGGTGGTACAACTTTTGGATTCTTTCTAAAATCAATCAACATTTCTTTCGTTTTTGTTACATTCAGATCAAGATAGTTGTGATCGCACCAGTCAACAAATCTTTGAACCTCCTTGAAGTAAACAGAGTCAGAGTTGGAAAGATCCTCAAGTGCTGAGTCATCTGAATATTTAATGTACAAAGTTGAATCACTTCCTGAACAATCATTTGTGTACAGAGTAAAAAGCACTGGAGATAAAACAGTACCCTGAGGTGCGCCAGTTGAAATGACTCTGGAAGACGAAACAAACACTCTGATATCGCACAGACTGTGTCCTCTTTGTTAGAAAATCTATTATCCAAAGAATTAGCTTGTTACACACATTCATGTTAATGAGTTTCTTTGCCATCAGATGTGGTTGTATGGTGTTGAATGCTGACGAGAAATCAATGTAAAGAATGCGTACAAAGGAGGCAGGTTTTTCGAGGTGTGAAAACGCATGATGGAGAAGTGTGAGTGTGGCATCATCTGTTGATCTGTTCTGTTTGTATGCGAACTGAAACGGGTCTTGGTACTGTGTGGTATCTTTTAAAACAGAACAGAGGACAATTCGTTCAAGACATTTCATTGCAACAGATGTGAGGGCAACTGGTCGGTAATCATTTAAACAGCTTGGGTTGCGTTTTTTGGGAACAGGACATACAGTGGCATTTTTCCATAAAACAGGAATGATGCATTCTCTTAGTGACCAGGTAAACAAACGACTGTAAACATAGGAGAGCTGAGAGGCATACACCTTCAACAATTTTCCACAGATATTATCTGGGCCCATTGCCTTTCTCACATTTAAACGTTTGAAAAAAGACTGAACATCATTTTCCTCAATCACAACAGAATCACTTTCATCAACATCTTTTTTAACATTGCTTTGGAGTTCTTCCTTCACTTCCTTTAATTCTCTACTAAAATCTTTATCATCAAATCTACAGTAAAAATCGTTTCAGCTTTTCTGCAAATTGCTTCTGTTCTTTAGCTGTTTTTTTGTTACTAATATCTTGATTTGAATATTTTTCTGAACCTGATAAAACCTTTATTCCTTTCCATGCATCTCGCATATTTCCAGTCTGGAACATGTTTTCTACTTTTCTCTGGATTCTCAGCTGGCAGGTCGTGGGCTCCATTCTAATCCGTCATTTATCCACTGAATGCGTGAATCGGAGAGTGTGTGAGGAAAGGGTTAAAGGAGATACATTACGTGGCCTAACCAGTGTGGACGGTGTCCCTAATAGCTGTGAGAATCACTCAGTGAAATGGATGAAGGTTGACCATTGGGTGAATCACTCAGTGAGATGAGTGAAGATTGACCATTGGGCAAAAGTTAACCAGGGGCTGGTAATGTATAGCGATCACTGAATACGTACTCAGGAGTGAAGGAAGAAAGAATAAGGTATAGCCAAGAGATGGCCCGGTGAGGTTGATCAGACAGGTGGCTTTGAACGGAAGGGGAACGCCCTGTGACCTGCAATTACCAGGTGAAGTATAGACAGATGGGGAGAAAAGAAAACAAGGGGTAAACTATAGAAAAGATTTTTTAAATAATTTAAATCCTGAAATAGATTACTTACACGAACTTCATTCCTGATTCAGCCCCCCAGTGCTGTGGCAGCATAGATGTCTTCAAGTAGGGTGGTTAGGTGGTAAGGGGGGGGGGGGGATGGACTGGGGGCTGGCATCAGGGGTTAGGGGGGGATGGACTGGGGGCTGGCATCAAGGGTTAGGGGGGGATGGACTGGGGGCTGGCATCAGGGGTTAGGGGGGATGGACTGGGGGCTGGCATCAAGGGTTAGGAGGATGGACTGGGGGCTGGCATCAGGGGTTGGGGGGGATAGACTGGGGCTGGCATCAAGGGTTAGGGGGATGGACTGGGGGCTGGCATCAGGGATTAGGGAGGATGGACTGGGGGCTGGCATCAGGGGTTGGGGGGGATGGACTGGGGGCTGGCATCAGGGGTTAGGGGGGATGGACTGGGGGCTGGCATCAGGGGTTGGGGGGGTGGACTGGGGGCTGGCATTAGGGGTTAGGGGGGATGGACTGGGGGCTGGCATCAGGGGTTTGGGGGGATGAATGGGGGCTGGCATCAGGGGTTGGGGGATGGGACTGGGGGGCTGGCATCAGGGGTTAGGGGGGATGGACTGGGGGCTGACATCAGGGGTTAGGGGGGGATGGACTGGGGGCTGGCATCAGGGGTTAGGGGGGGATGGACTGGGGGCTGACATCAGGGGTTAGGGGGGGATGGACTGGGGGCTGGCATCAGGGTTAGGGGGGGGATGGACTGGGGGCTGGCATCAAGGGTTAGGGGGGGATGGACTGGGGGCTGGCATCAGGGGTTAGGGGGGCGTTGGACTGGGGGCTGGCATCAGGGGTTAGGGGGGGGGGATGGACTGGGGGCTGGCATCAAGGGTTGGGGGGGATGGACTGGGGGCTGGCATCAAGGGTTAGGGGGGGGGGGGGGGGGGATGGACTGGGGGCTGGCATCAGGGGTTAGGGGGGGGTGGACTGGGGGCTGGCATCAAGGGTTAGGGGGGGATGGACTGGGGGCTGGCATCAGGGGTTAGGGGGGCGTTGGACTTAGGGGGATGGACTGGGGGCTGACATCAGGGGTTAGGGGGGGGATGGACTGGGGGCTGGCATCAAGGGTTAGGGGGGGGGGATGGACTGGGGGCTGGCATCAGGGGTTAGCGGGGGGGATGGGACTGGGGGCTGGCATCAAGGGTTAGGGGGGGGGGGGGATGGACTGGGGGCTGGCATCAGGGGTTAGGGGGGCGTTGGACTTAGGGGGGATGGACTGGGGGCTGACATCAGGGGTTAGGGGGGGGGGGGGATGGACTGGGGGCTGGCATCAGGGGTTAGGGGGATGGACTGGGGGCTGGCATTAGGGGTTAGGGGGATGGACTGGGGGCTGGCATTAGGGGTTAAGGGGGATGGACTGGGGGCTGGCATTAGGGGTTAGGGGGGATGGACTGGGGGCTGGCATTAGGGGTTAGGGGGGGATGGACTGGGGGCTGGCATTAGGGGTTAGGGGGGATGGACTGGGGGCTGGCATTAGGGGTTAGGGGGGATGGACTGGGGGCTGGCATCAAGGGTTAGGGGGGATGGACTGGGGGCTGACATCAAGGGTTAGGGGGGATCGACTGGGAGCTGGCATCAGGGGTTAGGGGTGGGGATGGACTGGGGGCTGGCATCAAGGGTTAGGGGGGATGGACTGGGGGCTGGCATCAGGGGTTAGGGGGGGGGGGGATGGACTGGGGGCTGGCATCAAGGGTAAGGGGAGGGGGATGGACTGGGGGCTGGCGTCAAGGGTTAGGGGGGATGGACTGGGGGCTGGCATTAGGGGTTAGGGGGGGATGGACTGGGGGCTGGCATCAAGGGTTAGGGGGGGGGATGGACTGGGGGCTGGCATCAGGGGTTAGGGGGGGATGGACTGGGGGCTGGCATCAAGGGTTGGGGGGGATGGACTGGGGGCTGGCATCAGGGGTTAGGGGTATGGACTGGGGGCTGGCATCAGGGGTTAGGGGGGGTGGACTGGGGGCTGGCATCAAGGGTTGGGGGGGGAGATGGACTGGGGGCTGGCATCAGAGGTTGGGGGGGGGGTGGACTGGGGGCTGACATCAGGGGTTAGGGGGGATGGACTGGGGGCTGGCATCAGGGGTTAGGGGGATGGACTGGGGGCTGGCATCAGGGGTTAGGGGGAGCTGGACTGAGGGCTGGCATCAGGGGTTAGGGGGGGGATGGACTTGGGGCTGGCATCAAAGGTTAGGGGGATGGACTGGGGCTGGCATCAAGGGTTAGGGGGGGGGGGGATGGACTGGGGGATGGCATCAGGGGTTAGGGGGGATGGACTGGGGGTGGCATCAGGGGTTAGGGGGGATGGACTGGGGGCTGGCATCAAAGGTTAGGGGGATGGACTGGGGGCTGGCATCAAGGGTTAGGGGGGGATGGACTGGGGGCTGGCATCAGGGGTTAGGGGGGGGGGGGGGGACTGGGGGCTGGCATCAGGGGTTAGGGGGATGGACTGGGGGTTGGCATCAGGGGTTTAGGGGGGGATGGACTGGGGGCTGGCATCAAGGGTTAGGGGGGATGGACTGGGGGCTGGCATCAGGGGTTAGGGGGGATGGACTGGGGGCTGGCATCAAGGGTTAGGGGGGATGGACTGGGGGCTGACATCAGGGGTTAGGGGGGGGGGATGGACTGGGGCTGGCATCAGGGGTTAGGGGGATGGACTGGGGGCTGGCATCAAGGGTTAGGGGGGGATGGACTGGGGGCTGGCATCAAGGGTTAGGGGGATGGACTGGGGGCTGGCATCAAGGGTTAGGGGGGATGGACTGGGGGCTGGCATCAGGGTTAGGGGGGGATGGACTGGGGGCTGGCATCAGGGGTTAGGGGGATGGACTGGGGGCTGGCATCAGGGGTTAGGGGGATGGACTGGGGGCTGGCATTAGGGGTTAGGGGGGATGGACTGGGGGCTGGCATCAGGGTTAGGGGGGGATGGACTGGGGGCTGGCATTAGGGGTTTGGGTGGATGGACTGGGGGCTGGCATCAAGGGTTAGGGGGATGGACTGGGGTCTGGCATCGAGGGTTAGGGGGATGGACTGGGGTCTGGCATTAGGGGTTAGGGGGGATGGACTTGGGGCTGGCATTAGGGGTTAGGGGGGGATGGACTGGGGGCTGGCATCAGGGGTTAGGGGGATGGACTGGGGGCTGGCATTAGGGTTTTGGGGGGATGGACTGGGGGCTGGCATCAGGGGTTAGGGGGATGGACTGGGGGCTGGCATCAGGGGTTAGGGGGCATGGACTGGGGGCTGGCATCAGGGGTTTGGGGGGATGGACTGGGGTTTGGCATTAGGGGTTTGGGGGGATGGACTGGGGGCTGGCATCAGGGGTTAGGGGGATGGACTGGGGGCTGGCATTAGGGGTTTGGGGGGATGGACTGGGGGCTGGCATCAGGGGTTAGGGGGGATGGACTGGGGCTGGCATCAGGGTTAGGGCATGGACTGGGGGCTGGCATCAGGAGTTGGGTGGGGCATGGTCAGGGAGCCGTCATCAATGGTTGGGGGGGGGGGGGGGGGGGGGGGGGCATGGACTGGGGGCTGACATCAGCGGTTAGGGGGGGGGATGCAATGAAGTGGTATGAAAGATCATACAGCATATAAAAAGAAGTGAGACTCGAACGATGGAACCGGGGTTGACCCAGTTCCCATGGAAGGGCATCATTCGCTGAACGACTTGTACACCCTGTATTTCTTAGGCTGTTCATTGGCATTATTCACTGAACAACTTGTACACCCTGTATCTCTAAAGGTGTTGATTGGCATTAGTCACTGAACAACCTGTGCACCCTGTATTTCTAAGGGCGATGATTGGCATTATTCACTGAACAACTTGTACACCTGCATTTCTAAGGGCGATGATTAGCATTATTCACTGAACAACTTGTACATCCTGTATTTCGAAGGGTGATGATTGGCATTATTCACTGAACAACTTGTACACCCTGTATTTCTAAGGGTGGTCACTGACATAAATCTGACTCGTGTTTTAACCTCTTTGTCTTTTGCTTTATTCTTCGCCACCCACCCACCCCCTTCTCCTCTCCCTCGCTACTCCGCCTCTTCCTCCCCAGCGTCCTCCTCCCTGCTCCCTTCATCCCTTTCCCTCCCGCCATTATTTTCAAAGACGATTGAAAAAAGAAAATGATGCTTATGTGTGATTATTCATCATTATATTCTTCCATTTGTCTCTCTCTCTCTTTTTTTTTTAGTTTGGTTTTCTTTGTCCGGTTATATATTCCTTTTTCTTTGGCGGTACAGGGATGCGGTGTGTGTGTGTGTGTGTGTGTGTGTGTGTGTGGTGCGTGCGTGCGTGCGTGCGTGCGTGTGTGTGTGTGTGTGTGTGTGTGTGTGTGTGTGTGTGTGTGTGTGTCGGGGAGGGGGAGGGGGGAGATGGGGGCATGGTGGGAGGGGGATGGATGCCCACAGATTTGAATGTAAAGCATTAGAACATTCCTTTTAAACACACACACACACACACACAACAACCCCTCCCCCCCCCCCACACACACACACATGCACGCACGCACGCACGCACGCGCGCACGCACGCAAGCACCCACGCACGCGCGCACGCACGCGTGCACACACACAGACACACACACACAGACACACACACAGACACACGCACGCATGCACGCACGCACGCACACACAAACCTCGAAACATTCTCCACGGCCAGAAAATCCGTACGTTGTACACTGCCTGAGGCTACGAATTCCGAACTTCTGTGAATGCAGAGGCTTTGAAGAACAGCTCCTTTCCCTCTTCCTTTTCCCTCGGACATTCGCCTTTGATATCGGATTTCATTTGGTTTCTCTTGCTCTGAAATAGGCGGCTGAACTCTAATTTCACGCGGTCTTCTTTTTAAGCGGTTTTGTTTGGCGGTTACCTTCAGGCAGAGTTTTGTGTTGTTCAGAAACAACAGACAGAAAACTGACCATAGAGGAAGCTTTCAGAAACACATCGAAAGTCGTAACTACAACATTTTCTTCACCTACATTCGCCTTAAGCTTAAATTTTCTAAACTGAAAAATAACGCAGGATTGTTTTGTTTTTGGAAAGAACGCGAACTGAATACAAGGCAATCAAAATGAATGTGTACTTCAAACAACATAAACATGTTTTGTTTTCCGCACATGAGGGTCATTATAAATGACATACGCGGTTTTTTTTTTCATCGCATGATGTCAAAATCTATCAAACTGTTATTAAAAAAAAGTGCAAGAGATCACGCTACGGCTGTGAATGTACTGAAACAATTGAGAAACATGGGGTTCATTCCAAATTAACCTCCGCTGACTAATGAATCGCTCTAGACAATACATTCCTTCAGGGTTTTTTTTTTTTTTTAGCAGAGACCATCCACATATTTTCTTTTCTTTTTTGATCAAGAACAAACATCCCAACACTTTTTTGCAGGGTGGGGGTGGGGGGTGGGGGGGTGGGTGGGGGGGGTGGCGGTGGTGGTCCTGGATTAATGAGTCCCGGATTAATGACGCAGATGTTGCTTTCGTTCCCGTCAATCAAACCCTTTTTACGACACTGTCCAATATCAACCATGCAAACACATTTTCATTTTTGCAGTGTTTATACCCCCCCTCCCTCCTCCGAGAAAAAAAAGTCAGTGGCGGTACTCTATAGCCATTTCACATCCAGCACCACCTACAGGCATCATGCTGTAAGCCCAGAACACATCCAGCACCACCTACTGGCATCATGCTGTAAGCCCAGAACACATCCAGCAGCACCTACTGGCATCATGCTGTAAGCCCAGAACACATCCAGCACACCTACATCAGCAGCACCTACTGGCATCATGCTGTAAGCCCAGAACACATCCAGCACCACCTACTGGCATCATGCTGTAAGCCCAGAACACATCCAGCAGCACCTACTGGCATCATGCTGTAAGCCCAGAACACATCCAGCACCACCTACATCCAGCAGCACCTACTGGCATCATGCTGTAAGCCCAGAACACATCCAGCACCACCTACAGGCATCATGCTGTAAGCCCAGAACCAGTAAGTGGAAGCAGTCAATGTCGGGTTGTCTTTAGGCCACTGGCCACAGCAGACACAGCACTGCTGCCCAATCACCGGTGCTTCTCAGTGGCGTCTGTTCTCAACCAACATCAACAGGAAAGCACGTGCTAAGCACCCTATACTCCCGACAATATTTGCTACGTCGCAGAGCTAGCGTGAATGAGCGCCCCCCCCCCCCCCCCCCCCCCTTCTCAAAGGGCCCCAGAATTCAGTCAACATCAGTATGCAGTCTGGCTGGTTGTCACTGTCTGGCCATGAAGTCCTCAGGACCTGTGCAGGGTGAGGACATGGCAGGGCAGGAGGGGCCACACAGTTGGAGGTGTTGAGGATGGTCAGTGAAGATGACCAGCAACACACGAGGCCCTGGAGACTACATGACAGAGCGGTGCTACACACTTCATTGGGACACACACACACACACACACACACACACACACCACACACACACACACACACACACACACCACACACACACACACACACACTCACACGCACGCACGCACGCACGCACGCACGCACGCACGCACGCACGCACGCACGCACGCACATATACACACATTTTGGGGGGTCTGCGAGTGGCCATCTATACAAACGCGTTCATTGTCTTTTAAAGTTTGGAACGAACCATACAAACGTAATGTATACAGACACGTTATATTTTTTTCTGTGAATGTAGACAGAGAAGTAACATGGAAAATTCTGAGACACTATGGAAGTCCACTCAAGATGGTAAAGATCATACAGAGCCTATACAAGGACACAGTGTGTCACGTCATCCACAACACGAGTGTGTCGGAACCCATCACAGTGAACACTGGGGTCCGTCAGGGATGTTTGTTGTCACGACTGATCTTCTCTCTTGTGATCGACTGGGTGATGAGGACAGCGATGAGCCCACCACGCGGGATCCAGTGGACACTCATGCAGAAACTTGAGGACCTGGATTTCGCGGACGACATCAGCTTGCCGACTCACACCCTCCACCACATGCAGAAGAAGACCGAGAGCCTCCGCAGCACAGCCAGTAACACTGGCTTGGAGATCAATGCAGAGAAGACTGAGACCATGAGAGCCAACACAAGCCAGGCTGAAGCAATTTGCTTAGGGGAACAACAGATAGAAGATGTTGAGAAATTTACCTACCTAGGAAGCATCGTCAACGAGACAGGAGGTACTGATGATGACACCAGGGCCAGGATAACCAAGGCCAGATTTGCTTTCACCACCCTCAAGCCCATCTGGAGGAGCGCAAACGTCCATCTTCACACCAAACTGAGACTGTTCAACACCAACGTGAGACCTGTGCTGCTGTATGGCTCAGAGAGCTGGACACTCACCAAAGGGCTGGAGCACACGTTGCAGGTCTTCATCAACAACATGCCTGTGGTGGAATCCTCCTCAAACAGGAGCCTGAACAGAATTGCCAAATGGGAGGAGCTATGGGCCGCCGACAAACCCGAGACCAATCGGAGACACCACAAATCCCGAACGTGAAGGTGGATAGGACCCATCCTACGCCGAGGCCCAGATCAGAACAACACCACACGGCAGGCAAACTGGACAGGGAACCCTCAAGGAAAGAGAAGCAGGCCGCCCAGTGTACAACTTGGGTGTGCGTAGGACGCAGGACAGTGAGCTGAGTACCATCTCGCTGTCCTTGGGGTGAGTGCAAAGCAGGCAGCCAAGACCCACACGTTGAAATCTGCATTTAAAGGCCCTATGCTCCCGTTGGAGCGAAGAG
>CM031598.1:2063037-2068037 GCA_018398815.1 Conus ventricosus
TTTTTTCCCTTCTTTTATTTAGCACTCCTCTTCCACATCTCTCTTTTAGCCCTCTGCAGACTATCTCATGCTAATCTCCAACTTGGTCTCTTCTCTCCTCCCTCATCTCTCTCTCTGGCCCATCTCTCCTGCAGAGCTTCCACTCCGACTCTCTCTCTCTCTCTCTCTCTCTCTGTTCGTTCTCCTCGTTCTCCCGTTCTCTCACTCTCACATCCTTCTTATTCTGTTCCGATCTGTCCAAAAGGGCGAGTACCATTGGTCAGTATTTTTACCCCTGATACCCGAAGTTATCTCCCTCTAATTCCATTGGATATTCAAATCATGACAGTCACGCCTACACACCTTACTCTCTGTGGTGGTCAATTGGTCATTTAATTGATTAGCTAGATTTCACCCCCACCACACACTACCTTCTCCCTCTCCCTTTCCTGCTTTAACCTGCAACGTCCGACTAACAATGGCGCTGGTTCCATAAATTGGCTAGATGAGCCTGAGTAGGCGCCACGACGTCTGACCAAACCTACCGAGACCTGTCGGTCCAGCCACTCAGACTGTCTGGTGTCTCCCCGCTGTGCTAAATTGGCTGGATGCGACCCGTGGGCCCCGTCTATCTGGCGCCTAGAATGTTTGAGTTGGAGCTTATGTCCGAACAAATTGGCTGGCGACTCCACGAGTTGGGTTGTTTCATTTTGTCCGTGACACAAGGTTATTCAGGAGTTAACCATAAAGGAATCAAGGTTATTCAGGAGTTAACCGTAAAGGAATCAAGGTTATTCAGGAGTTAACCGTAAAGGAATCAAGGTTATTCACTAGGAATTATTTAGAGCTTGGTTTAAGATCCCTCAGAGGAAGCACGTAACATTACTGAATGCTTATAGCGGAAAAGTGTACGCTTTTTTTCTATCTTCTCACCACAAATACAATTTATTTCTTAGAAGAATTTTGTAGTACAAGAAAATTAAGTTTAAATATATGAATGGAATGGTCGTTAACCGTGCAGTATACAAAGTGTATGGAGTTCCTAACATGTCATCATGTCGTTTGGATTAGCATATTAGAAAAGAAAAAGAAACACCCGAAGGTGCTGGGAGGACCCAGAGAAGCACCGTCCCCACCTGCCCTTAGAGCAGTCCTGTACCACCCTTGGAGGCCTGCGCTGTGTTGACGATGGGTACATTATCATTCACCCTCTCTCTCTCTCTCTCTCTCTCTCTCTCTCTCTCTCTCTCTACCTCTCTCTCTCTCGTACTGCGTGCATGTGTGCGTGCGTGCTTCTGTGTGGGTGCATAATTATGCGTTCGTGCTTCTAAATGTGTGTGTGTGCGTGCGTGCGTGCGTGTGTGTGTCTGTGTGTGTGTGTGTGTGTATGTGTGTGTGTGTGTGTGTGTGTGACACGTCTGCATGGAATTCTCAGTTCGAAAAATGTTTCTGATGTTCAATGTGAACGCGTGATCACCCATTCAGTGGAAAGAACAAAAAAAAAAAGGGGGGGGGGGAAGAAAGAAAGAGAGAATGAAAAAGAGAAATGGTGAAAAAGAAAAGAAAAGAAAAAAAAAAAAGCAGAGACATGGAATGAAGGATGGAACGAAGGGCTGAAAGAAAGGAAAGCGACCCTCCAGGCCAGCGAAAGAAGACTACACTCCAGTGGAAGCCCAAGAGCACTCCCACCCGTGCCCCTGCTATGGCCACCCACTCCACTGGCCAGCTGCACGTCCGTGAGCACATGCTGTTGACAGAGTGCGCGCGCGCGCGCACGTTCTGCATAAGTGCTTGTGCAGCGATGTGTGTTTGCACGTGCACCTGAAGTGTGTGCATGGCGGCTGCCTCCCGCGCTTCTTTCTTCTTTGTCCTTGCTGTTGTTGTTGTTGTTTTTGTCCAGCTCATCGTCAGATTTCCCTTTCCCCCTTTCTCTCTTGTGTGTGCTCTTCTCCGTCCTATTGAAAGTGTAACGCTCCCTCAGAACCTCCCCTCCCCCCACCACTCTCTCTCTCTCTCTCTCTCTCTCTTCTCTCTCTCTCTCTCTCTCTCTCTGTCTTCTCCACCCAGTAGCAAAATTGAAGTGGGGCGAAAGAAATAAAAGCAAGGTTTAAAAACAAGCCTGTAAACGCAATAACGTGACAGAGAAGAGCAGGATTCAAGTGTGTGTGTGTGTGTGTGTGTGTGTGTGTGTGTGTGTGTGTGTGTGTGTGTGTGTGTGTGTGTGTGTGTGTGTGTGTGTGTGTGTGTGTGTGTGTGTGTGTGTGTGTGTGTGTGTGTGTGTGTGTGTGTGTGTGTGTGAGAGAGAGAGGGAGAGAGAGAGAGCGTATGTATGTGTACATGCATGTGTTTATGTATGTATAGTGAATGTGTGTGCGCGAGCTCATGCGTATTTGTGTGTGTGCATGCGAGTGTATGTGGTTTTGTGTGTGTGTGTTTGTGTGTGTGTGTGTGTGCGCGCGCGCGCGCGCGTGCGTGTGTGTGCATGTGTGTGTGCATGTGCACATGTGTGCGGATGTGCATGTTTGCATGTATGCGTGCGCATGTGTGCGCGCATGCATGTGTATATGTGTGCGTGTGTGTGTGCTTGGGCGGTGTGAGTGTGTTCGCGCGCGCACGCGCGTTTGTACATGTGTGTGTGTGTGTGTGTGTGTGTGTGTGTGTGTGTGTGTGTGTGTGTGTGTGTGTGAAGAATAATTCACGGTAATGCTTTCATCACCAAACGTTGTGGGGAATGTTGCATGTTCCAACATCAGCTGATTTTAGTTAGTGACTGTTTGTTCGCCTGTGTGCCTGAATGCTCCTCCAGAAGAAATAATGAGCACTTGGGGAGGTTGGGGGGAAACAAGTGCAGGCAACCCAGTCCTCCGTCATGACAATGACTTAGCACAGTTTCCTTTCTTTCTTATTTTAGAGAAGAGGAGGGTGGGTGGGGTGGGTGGGGTGGGTGTTTTTCGAGGGGCAGATGAGGAGGAGGAAGAGGGCGCTGAAGTGTCAATTTGAAAACCTCATTCACAGCACATGGGAACTGTCGAATTCTGTCTGTTGTGAACAGAACCATTAGTTTCCGCCTGTCTGGAATCGATGTGGATCTCCAGGTCGGATGGGACTCTGTAGCAGAACCTGGTGGGGTTGTCTTGAAGTAAGCATAGTGTCTAACAGAGACGGTCCACGTGTGTGCATAACTACACGATATTCTCACGTCGATGGCAACACGCTGCTTTTATCTTCGACACTTCTGAAGCGAATTCTCTCTTTCGTTGTTGTTGTTGTAAAATGAAGCCATGAGAATGTTTTGTATAGCAGTGGGTCCTCTCTCTCTCTCTCTCTCTCTCTCTCTCTCTCTCTCTCTCTCTCTCTCTCTCTCTCTCTCTCTCTCTCTCTCTCTCTCTCTCTCTCTCTCTCTCTCTCTCTCTCTCTCTCTCTCTCTCTCTCTTCTTGCTTTGCTGTTGCGTCAAGATGTTGCGAACGAAAGAAGTCTGGCCATCTGCAGATGGCCTTAAGGTTGGCTTTCTGAACATTAACAGTTTGATTAATAAGTTATGTGACGTGTCTCGTGTTTTATATAATCATGGTAATTGTTTTCATTTATTTGGTTTTGCGGAAACAAGATTAACACACCATAATATTTCTGACACAGAATTAATATTACCTGGTTATAACTTAGTTCGAAATGACCCTTCGAGGCCAGAAGAAACAGATTTTCTTGTTTATGTTCACCAGTCTATTACATTTAATGGAGCCGCTTCGCCCGAAAAAATATATAGAATCACTATGGATAGAGTTACAGTTTAAAACTTCCAAACCGATTCTCTTAGGCTTTATTTACAGAAACCCAGCAGAACATGCTGACTGGATAGATAATTTTACTCTAATGATGGAGGCGGCGTGCTTACTCTCAAACGAAATCATTTTTCTGGGTGATTTTAACATTGATCTTTTGAAAGCGAACAAATCCTGGATTCAAACCTACACTTCTTTTAATCTCACCCAGTTAATCGATAAGCCAACACGTATCACTGCTACTTCCCAAACTCTCATTGACCATGCCTACTTTGTACGTACCATAATAGAAATATGGTCACCAGTTTTTGGATGCAGCGACCACTCCCTGTCTGTTTTACTTGGTCTAAACGAGGCGTTAAAATCCCCCTAAATCATCACAAGTATATAATGTACAGGAACTTTGCAGGCTTTGATAAAGACTTGTTCCTTACAGATCTGATGAATTCTTCACTTTCCTCTGTGTATCAGTTCACGAATCCCTATGAAGCCTTAGAAGTTTGGTAGCACACTTTTCTCAATGTTTACAATAAACACGCTCCATTAAAAACAATTCGTGTCAAAAGTACCCCTAAAAAACCTTGGACAAGAAGTGATATAGAAAAAGCCATGGATTTAAGAGACTCACTTCTGGCATCAGGTAATCGTATAGAATTTATGAAACAAAGAAATCTTGTTGACTATTTAAAACGCTCAGCCAAAAAGAAATATTTTAAGATCTTATTTACTCTAAAACAGACAATCGATCAGTGTGGAAGGCTATCAATCAGTTTAGCAATAAACATTCTAACGCTCGTGCTACAACACCGAAAGATGTATCAGTTGAAATGTTGAATACACACTTCTGCAATATTGCCAATTTCACCATAAAAAGAAACAGATCCTCACAAAACGATTTAGATCTTCTTCTGAATTTTTGTCAGTCCAAAAATATCACAACATGTCTAAATGTTCCGTTGTTTTGTGTACACGAAGTATATAATGCTCTTAGACACTTAAAGCAAACTAGTACTACCGGCCTTGATGGCACTGACGGAAAGATTTTCAAACTGTCAGCCCCTGTAATTGCTGAAACACTTACTTATATATACAATCTCTGCATTTCTAAAAGTCAGTTCCCCAAGGCTTTTAAAATTGCTAGAGTATCGCCGATCTACACAACAGGTGATCACACCGATCCGTCTAACTACAGGCCCAATTTTAGTCTGTCTGTACTGTCTAAACCATTGGAAAACCATATA
>CM031598.1:2070537-2075537 GCA_018398815.1 Conus ventricosus
CCTCCTCCCCATCCCACGTTAATTGCCTGGCGTGTTGTTGGAAACCCCAGTGGGCGTCAATGGCCTTGCTGGCAGCATTTCCTGCAGTCAGGCCACGTGCCCTGGTTCTCTTCATGTTGGCGTTGTCGTTGTAGTTAGTGTTGCTGCTGTGCTGGTCTCCTGGCTTGTCAAGGCTTTTTGCTTTACATTATCGTCGTCATTATTGTTACCGTTATTATTGCTGTTATTATTATTGAAATTGCTACTGCGGTTTTGAAAGCTGTTGTGTGGCCCCCTGTTATTGTCCAGACCCATTCTCCGTGCTGTCCTGAGAGCCTGTCCTTGATGGACCTCTTCAGCCTTAGCTTCTCCTGAGGCAGCAACATCTCGCTCCTCCTGAAGCGAGGTCTGTGGGATGGTGCGGACATCAATGCGTATTGATTTCTATTGCTGGGAGGTGTCTTGCGCCCCTCTCCCACAACCACCTCGCCCCCCTCCCATTTCCCATCCTCCTCCTTGCCCCTTTCATCATCACAAACAGCAGCAAGAACAACAAAGCGACAACAGTCACATCGACAAGTGCCACTCGCTAGAAGAGAGAGAGAGAGAGAGAGAGAGAGAGAGAGAGAGAGAGAGAGAGAGAGAGAGAGAGAGAGAGAGAGAGAGAGAGAGAGAGAGGACGGGCAGACAGACAGACAGACAGAGAGGAGGGGAACGTAACCGTGGAAGGGGAGGGGAGAGAGAAAAAGGAGATAGAGAGGAGGGGAACGTAACCGTGGAAGGGGAGGGGAGAGAGAAAAAGGAGATAGAGGAAGATATCAGCAAAAGCGAGAACTAATATGACGAGGAAGGGAGAGATTGAAAGAGAGAAAGGGGTGGGGGAGAGGGAGAGAAGGGACAGGTTGTGTGTGTGTGTGTGTGTGTGTGTGTGTGTGTGTGTGTGTGTGTGTGTGTGTGTGTGTGTGTGTGTGTGTATGTGTGTGTGTGTGTGTGTGTGTGTGTGTGTGTGTGTGTGTGTGTGTGTGTGTGTGTGTGATCATTAAGGAAAGTACATATCACGTGGAGAGTATTATTAGTTCTCATGTCCGGGAAAGAGCATAGAGAGATGCTTTACTTTATTGATTATATTGTGGCAAACGTCTCTGAACGTGAACACTCCGAAATCACTGTTAAGAACTGATAATCACCCATGAAGAATTTTTTTAATTGAAAATGTAACATTGATATTGATAAAAGCATTTTGTGTTTTCACTTCATCTGTTAAAAGGCAGTGCACGAGATTCACTCATTCAACAAATACTCTCCCTTGGCGGTCACACAATTCTGTTTTCACCCATGAACTGATTGTGGTGGAGGTCTGCTTTCTCCAGAGTACCCTCCTACTTCATTAAGTAGTGGTTTGGGTAGTGTCCAGTCTGCTGCGTTCCTCTCTCTTTCTCTCTCTCTCTCTCTCTCTCTCTCTCTCTCTCTCTCTCTCTCTCTCTCTCTCTCTCTCTCTCTCTCTCTCTCTCTCTCTCTCTCTCTCTCTCTCTGTGTGTGTGTGTGTGTGTGTGTGTGTGTGTGTGTGTGTGTGTGTGTGTGTGTGTGTGTGTGTGTATGTGTGTGTGTGACGCGTTTACTGGGACGTAGAACGTATATCGATGGCTCAATCAGGTCATCTGTCCTCCCGTCCAGTAATATTCAACTTAGCCGACTCACCGTAGACTGGTGTGAAGACTGATGCTGGATGAACTTGGTCATACAAACCTATTGATTGATTATGGGACTGACCACCAAGACCAACTCCGGCTGAATTAATGAAGGAATCAATCCATCAAGAAAAGCAGACGACGACGGATGGCAGTGCCATTTTATGGACCAGAGACCTAGCCTGTTGTAGGACAGTGGAGACGACAGGTGAGAGTGCTAGCCTGTTGTAGGACAGTGGAGACGACAGGTGAGAGTGCTAGCCTGTTGTAGGACAGTGGAGACGACAGGTGAGAGTGCTAGCCTGTTGTAGGACAGTGGAGACGACAGGTGAGAGTGCTAGCCTGTTGTAGGACAGTGGAGACGACAGGTGAGAGTGCTAGCCTGTTGTAGGACAGTGGACACGACAGATGGCAGTGCTAGCCTGTTGTAGGACAGTGGACACGACAGATGGCAGTGCTAGCCTGTTGTAGGACAGTGGAGACGACAGATGACAGTGCTAGCCTGTTGTAGGACAGTGGAGACGACAGATGACAGTGCGTTGTAGGACAGTGGAGACGACAGATGGCAGTGCTAGCCTGTTGTAGGACAGTGGAGACGACAGGTGGCAGTGCTAGCCTGTTGTAGGACAGTGGAGACGACAGATGGCAGTGCTAGCCTGTTGTAGGACAGTGGAGACGGACACTACTCCAGGGTCACGCCTGAAAGACGTGTGCATGTCGAAGATATTTTGAACAATAATGATAACATCAATAAGGATAACAGCAATAATGATAACGGCAATAATGATAGCAGCAATAATGATAACAGCAATAATGATAACAATGATAATGATGACAACAGAAGGCAGAAAACCCTTCACAAGTCAGGAGAGGACAACAGCAACAATACGTACAACGGTAACGACAACATTCCTTCACAAGTCAGGAGCGGACAACAGCAACAATACGTACAACGGTAACGACAACATTAAAAGAAACATGTAACGTCACATAACTGCAGGAGACGCTATCAACAAGGCCGTTTACACTCATTGGGATTTCAAACAAGCCAGGCAATAAACATGGGGTGGGGAATATGGAGGGCAGAAGGGGGGGGGGGGGGGGGATGAAGTCGATATCGTCTGAAACAAATAATAAATACTTCACTGACAGCTTATGGGATTCGTTAAATTATGTCGTATGCGTGTGTTAGTTTCAAATTCAACGTCGTTTCACTCTAGGTGATATTAGACAAAAAAGACACCACCTCATCAACCCAAAAACAAACAAACAAACAAACCGACCGAAGCCTAATGAGAAAAGCCAGAAAATTACAAATGGTTTTGATGTGGGAGAGAAGAGTGAGAGGTAGGGGACGGATGAACATGGTCCTTTCGTATATTTTATGTAGATTTAACAGTTGGTAAACGATTGACTCACTTAAAAGTAACCTCATAAGTATGAGATAATAAATGTAAGAAACCATAAGTACTTACTTATTGGACTCTTTGATAGAGAAAGAATTCATAGGTTAGTACTGGTGGTGCAAAAATATTTCTGAATGTATATGTAGAAAGCATGGGTCTAAATTGTTTGATAGCTGCACATAAGAGAATATGATCAGCTGTGATGTTCTGTCCACACACACGTGAGGCATTTTGACTCAATTTTGTTGTCAAATCATCGACTTTCCACCTATACATAAGGGACAATAAGTTTCTGCTGATGTGGAAGTGTGTTTCAACGTTTGCAGTATTGACATCTGTGTAGATACGTTTGTTGTGAGACCTCGTAAAGGAATGTAAAGGAATTCTGGAAATGGTTCCAAGCAAATGATTCCACTATACCATGTTGTTCTTAAACCGAAAGTAGAAAATTCATCCTGAGAGATTCTGAACAACATTTTGCACCTTGTTTTGCAGCTCTGTCTACTTTATCGTTATAATAAAACGAACACATGCACATTTTGTACTTGTCGATAAACTGAACCTCGTTACCTTTCTCCCTCTCCAACCATTCTGAGTCTTTCATCTTGCTGTTAGATGTATCCATCACGCGTGAGCCAAATAGGCAAAGTGCCTCTCTTCTCTCTGTTTCTCTCTGATTCATTTGTCAGAACGAGCAGCAAACGCATCAGCAACAACAGCGTAGCGCTAGCAGGGAAAGAAGCAATAGTTATAGCAGTAATCGTCGTGTGAGCTGCAGCAGAGCTAATAGTAATAACAGCAGTAACAACAGAAGTAACAGCAGCAACTGTAAGAGTAGCAGTAGCAGCCAGAGCAGCAACGACCATGGGTATGTCCCATGGTCACGTGATCTGAATCGAGTTCACTCAGCAGCAACAGCATCGCTGAGGAAGATGGCCGGATGGCTGTCGAAAGCTACGAGTGAGTGGTGCATTTTCTTCTGTTGGCAGACTAGGTCTAATTCTAGGTAGCAATATGTTATGAAGTTGTTTGTCTGGTGCCTGCAGGTGTTATGGAATTGTTTGACATGTCTGTTTGGTGCCTGTAGGTGTTATGCAGTTGTTTGTCTGTTTGGTGACTGTAGGTGTTATGCAGTTGTTTGTCTGTTTGGTGACTGTAGGTGTTATGCAGTTGTTTGTCTGTTTGGTGCCTTGCTGACTGGGTCCACCACAGTCCAGTGCCATGTCCAGACTGATGACGTCCGTGTGTCCATCTTTCTGGCCTCAGCTGTGGGAGGCTGTCGACAGGCTTTTAACAGCACAGGTCGATTGTACAGCACAGCACGTCTCCTCCCTCTGTAAAGGAGCTGTTGAGGTGAGGGAGGAAGACAGTGTAGAATGCAAAGCGCTCCAACTTGCACTGGGTCTTCCCACCCATGCATCTTGTCTTCCCACCCATGCATCTTGTCTTCCCACCCATGCATCTTGTCTTCCCACCCATGCATCTTGTCTTCCAACAATGGGTCTTCCCACCCATGCATCTTGTCTTCCCACCCATGCATCTTGTCTTCCCACCCGTGCATCTTGTCTTCCCACCCATGCATCTTGTCTTCCCACCCATGCATCTTGTCTTCCCACCCATGCATCTTGTCTTCCCACCCATGCATCTTGTCTTCCCACCCGTGCATCTTGTCTTCCAACATATAATGAAGCTCACATTTTACACTTAAATGATCAGAGGGAAGTCGCTGCCACAACATATATGATAAGAAGCATTCCAGTTAAGAATGATGTGAACAATGAGATTAAAATTAGATCAGATATCGACTTTCCTACACGTGCCAAAACAATATCCTCTCAGATTACTTTGGCAACGTATACATCTGAGCTTAGGCAAGCCACGGGCATTACTGTTGACGAAAAGTCTATATCTGCTAGGCCGTCCTTCT
>CM031598.1:2083037-2089847 GCA_018398815.1 Conus ventricosus
ATCGCTCCACTCGCTGTTGCCGGCCATTCCACTCTAGCAGCAGCAGCGGCAGCAGCAACTGGCGTATATGTAAGTGTTGTCAGCTCACTAAGAAAGCTGACAATCAATATTTCATCTTTACCAGGTCGCAAAAAAAAAAAAAAAAAAAAAAAAAAATCAAAACCAAAAACAAATTCGGATTGGAGTTTGTTTTTCAGTTACCATTTGGCAGGGAATACCGACATTTACTGGCAGAGTTTGGAAACTAGCTATGAAAAAAAAGTCTTGCTTTACGAGTTTGGATTCTCACTGCTGAAGCTGAAATTCAGACCAGTTCTGCTTAAAAAAGAAAAAAAAAAAGACATGATGAAATGGTTTGGCTACTTGCTGGGTGGGGAGGAGGGACAACTCTCACTGCTGGCCACTATCTACGAAAGGTTACATTCAGATTTTTTACCTCTCACTGCTGGCCACTATCTACGAAAGGTTACATTCAGATTTTTTAGCAACAACTCTCACTGCTGGCCACTATCTACGAAAGGTTATATTCAGATTTTTTAGCAACACAATTTGAAAAGTTTCTATTCTGACTTTAACTGCCAGCTGTAAGATTGGACAGTACAGTTAGAGCTGCCATGCAGGGCTTTCCCAATGGAAGTTTCAAAGTCAGGTGACTGTGGGCGGAATCTAAAACCATTTTTGAAGAGAATTTGTAATTAATCCGCCAGACAAAAGGGACAAACAAACTCCAAGACAAAACACGACGCGTTTCGACCTCTTATCTTCTCACGTCCATCTTGCGCCCAGTTTGACAAGATAAGTGACTACTCGTTCTTCGTGGTGTTTTGTTTGGTTGGTTGTTTGGTTGGTTGTTTGTTTGGTTGGTTGTTTGTTTGTTTGTTTGTTTGTTTGTTTGTTTGTTTGTTTTTGTTGTTGTTGTTGTTTTTTTTGGTACTGAATGTTCTCTATCTTGCCTGAAGAAGACCACAGAGAACGGAACACGAACTTGAGCTCAGAAATTCGACCAATAACGAGAACAGAACCTAAGGCTGCAACCTGCGCACTAACATATAGTGTGAGATTCTTCACATCAGTTGACACACATCCAGCCAACCATGTGTTCCGGTCTTTCCCCTCTGGTAGATGATAACGTGTTGTCTCACCCTGAAATCCTCTGGTGGATGATAACGTGTTGTCTCACCCTGAAATCCTGTGGTAGATGATAACGTGTTGTCTCACCTTGAAATCCTGTGGTAGATGATAACGTGTTGTCTCACCCTGAAATCCTGTGGTAGATGATAACGTGTTGTCTCACCCTGAAATCCTGTGGTAGATGATAACGTGTCCTGTGGGGCTGTCTCATACTGTCTGTCTTCGTCCGTCCTGTGGGCTGTCTCATACTGTCTGTCTTCGTCCGTCCTGTGGGGCTGTCTCATACTGTCTGTCTCTGTCCGTCCTGTGGGGCTGTCTCATACTGTCTGTCTTCGTCCGTCCTGTGGGCTGTCTCATACTGTCTGTCTCTGTCCGTCCTGTGGGCTGTCTCATACTGTCTGTCTTCGTCTGTCCTCTGGGGCTGTCTCATACTCTGTCTCTGTCCGTCCTCTGTGGCTGTCTCATACTCTCTGTCTTCTTCCGTCCTCTGTGGCTGTACCATACTCTCTGTCTTCGTCCGTCCTCTGTGGCTGTCTCATACTCTGTCTCTGTCCGTCCTGTGGGGCTGTCTCATACTGTCTGTCTTCGTCCGTCCTGTGGGGCTGTCTCATACTCTGTCTCTGTCCGTCCTCTGGGGCTGTCTCATACTCTCTGTCTTCGTCCGTCCCTTGCGGCTGTCTCATACTGTCTGTCTTTGTCCGTCCTGTGGGGCTGTCTCATACTGTCTGTCTCTGTCCGTCTATGGGCTGTCTCATACTGTCTGTCTCTGTCCGTCCTGTGGGGCTGTCTCATACTGTCTGTCTCTGTCCGTCCTCTGTGGCTGTCTCATACTGTCTGTCTTCGTCCATCCTGTGGGGCTGTCTCATACTCTCTGTCTCTGTCCGTCCTGTGGGGCTGTCTCATACTGTCTGTCGTCGTCCGTCCTCTGTGGCTGTCTCATACTGTCTGTCTTCGTCCGTCCTCTGGGGCTGTCTCATACTGTCTGTCTTCGTCCTTCCTATGGGGCTGTCTCATACTGTCTGTCTCTGTCCGTCCTGTGGGGCTGTCTCATACTGTCTGTCTCAGTCCGTCCTCTGTGGCTGTCTCATACTGTCTGTCTTCGTCCGTCCTCTGGGGCTGTCTCATACTCTCTGTCTCTGTCCGTCCTGTGGGGCTGTCTCATACTGTCTGTCTCTGTCCGTCCTCTGGGGCTGTCTCATACTGTCTGTCTTCGTCCGTCCTGTGGGGCTGTCTCATACTGTCTGCCTCTGTCCGTCCTGTGGGGCTGTCTCATACTGTCTGTCTTCGTCCGTCCTGTGGGGCTGTCTCATACTGTCTGTCTCTGTCCGTCCTGTGGGGCTGTCTCATACTGTCTGTCTCTGTCCGTCATGTGGGGCTGTCTCATACTCTCTGTCTCTGTCCGTCCTGTGGGGCTGTCTCATACTCTGTCTCTGTCCGTCATGTGGGGCTGTCTCATACTGTCTGTCTCTGTCCGTCCTGTGGGGCTGTCTCATACTGTCTGCCTCTGTCCGTCCTGTGGGGCTGTCTCATACTCTGTCTTCGTCCGTCCTCTGGGGCTGTCTCATACTGTCTGTCTCTGTCCGTCCTGTGGGGCTGTCTCATACTGTCTGTCTTCGTCCGTCCTGTGGGACTGTCTCATACTCTCTGTCTTCGTCCGTCCTCTGTGGCTGTCTCATACTCTCTGTCTTCGTCCGTCCTCTGCGGCTGTCTCATACTCTCTGTCTTCGTCCGTCCTCTGCGGCTGTCTCATACTGTCTGTCTTCGTCCGTCCTGTGGGGCTGTCTCATACTGTCTGTCTCTGTCCGTCCTGTGGGGCTGTCTCATACTGTCTGTCTTCGTCCGTCCTGTGGGGCTGTCTCATACTGTCTGTCTTCGTCCGTCCTCTGCGGCTGTCTCATACTGTCTGTCTTCGTCCGTCCTGTGGGGCTGTCTCATACTGTCTGTCTTCGTCCGTCCTGTGGGCTGTCTCATACTGTCTGTCTCTGTCCGTCCTCTGGGGCTGGTCTCATACTGTCTGTCTTCGTCCGTCCTGTGGGGCTGTCTCATACTGTCTCTCTCTGTCCGTCCTCTGGGGCTGTCTCATACTGTCTGTCTTCGTCCGTCCTGTGAGGCTGTCTCATACTGTCTGTCTTCGTCCGTCCTGTGGGGCTGTCTCATACTGTCTGTCTCTGTCCGTCATGTGGGGCTGTCTCATACTGTCTGTCTTCGTCCGTCCTGTGGGGCTGTCTCATACTGTCTGTCTTCGTCCGTCCTGTGGGGCTGTCTCATACTGTCTGTCTCTGCCCGTCCTGTGGCGCTGTCTCATACTGTCTGTCTTCGTCCGTCCTGTGGGGCTGTCTCATACTGTGTCCATGTCCGTCCTGTGGGGCTGTCTCATACTGTCTGTCTTCGTCCGTCCTGTGGGCTGTCTCATACTGTCTGTCTCTGTCCGTCCTGTGGGGCTGTCTCATACTATGTCTCTGTCCGTCCTGTGGGGCTGTCTCATACTGTCTGTCTCTGTCCGTCCTCTGGGGCTGTCTCATACTCTGTCTTCGTCCGTCCTGTGGGGCTGTCTCATACTGTCTGTCTCTGTCCGTCCTGTGGGGCTGTCTCATACTGTCTGTCTTCGTCCGTCCTGTGGGACTGTCTCATACTCTCTGTCTTCGTCCGTCCTCTGTGGCTGTCTCATACTCTCTGTCTTCGTCCGTCCTCTGTGGCTGTCTCATACTCTCTGTCTTCGTCCGTCCTCTGCGGCTGTCTCAAACTGTCTGTCTTCGTCCGTCCTGTGGGGCTGTCTCATACTGTCTGTCTTCGTCCGTCCTGTGGGGCTGTCTCATACTGTCTGTCTCTGTCCGTCCTCTGGGGCTGTCTCATACTGTGTCCCTGTCCGTCCTGGGGCTGTCTCATACTGTCTGTCTTCGTCCGTCCTGTGGGCTGTCTCATACTGTCTGTCTCTGTCCGTCCTGTGGGGCTGTCTCATACTCTGTCTCTGTCCGTCCTGTGGGGGCTGTCTCATACTGTCTGTCTCTGTCCGTCCTGTGGGGCTGTCTCATACTGTCTGTCTCTGTCCGTCCTGTTTGGCTGTCTCATACTGTCTGTCTTCGTCGTCCTCTGAGGCTGTCTCATACTGTCTGTCTTCGTCCGTCCTGTGGGGCTGTCTCATACTGTCTGTCTCTGTCCGTCTTGTGGGGCTGTCTCATACTCTGTCTTCGTCCGTCCTGTGGGGCTCTCTCATACTGTCTGTCTTCGTCCGTCCTGTGGGGCGGTCTCATACTGTCTGTCTTCGTCCGTCCTGTGGGGCTGTCTCATACTGTCTTTCTCTGTCCGTCCTCTGGGGCTGTCTCATACTCTGTCTCCGTCCGTCCTGTGGGGCTGTCTCATACTGTCGGTCTTCGTCCGTCCTGTGGGGCTGTCTCATACTGTCCTGTCTCTGTCCGTCCTCTGGGGCTGTCTCATACTGTCTGTCTTCGTCCGTCCTGTGGGCTGTCTCATACTGTCTGTCTTCGTCCGTCCTGTGGGGCTGTCTCATACTCTCTGTCTCTGTCCGTCCTGTGGGACTGTCTCATACTGTCTGTCTCTGTCCGTCCTGTGGGGCTGTCTCATACTGTCTGTCGTCGTATATCCTGTGGGGCTCCTTCATACTCTCTTCTTCCTCTGTCCCGTTTTCTTCCTTTCCAGCGATTGACATGTACTGTGCTCTCTGTCTGTCTGTCTGTCTGTCTGTCTGTCTGCCCGTCTTCTGTCTGTCTATCTGTCTCTCTTCTCTCTCTCTCTCCTCTCTCTCTCTCTCTCTCTCTCTCTCTCTCTCTCTCTCTATCTGTCTGTCTGTCCCCCCCCTCTCTCTCTCTTTCTCTCTCTCTTCTCTCTCTCTCTCTCTCTCTCTCTCTCTCTCTCTCTCTCTCTCCTCTCTCTCTCTCTCTCTCTCTCTTCTCTGTGATACCACCCCATTTATCCTGAACAGTGCATCAGTGAACAAACGGTTTATCTTGGGGTCCCCGTTGCAGCTCCATCCTATCCTTTTGGTCATGGATTGTCTTGGGGTCTCTGTATCTGCATGCTGTGATAGGTCTGTTCATGGATTGTCTTGAGGTCTCTGTATCTGCATGCTGTGATAGGCCTGTTCATGGATTGTCTTGAGGTCTCTGTCTGTATCTGCATGCTGTGATAGGCCTGTTCATGGATTGTCTTGAGGTCTCTGTATCTGCATGCTGTGATAGGCCTGTTCATGGATTGTCTTGAGGTCTCTGTCTGTATCTGCATGCTGTGATAGGCCTGTTCATGGATTGTCTTGAGGTCTCTGTATCTGCATGCTGTGATAGGCCTGTTCATGGATTGTCTTGAGGTCTCTGTCTGTATCTGCATGATGTGACAGGTCTGTTCATGGATTGTCTTGAGGTCTCTGTATCTGCATGCTGTGATAGGTCTGTTCATGGATTGTCTTGAGGTCTCTGTATCTGCATGCTGTGATAGGTCTGTTCATGGGTTGTCTTGAGGTCTCTGTCTGTATCTGCATGCTGTGATAGGCCTGTTCATGGATTGTCTTGAGGTCTCTGTCTGTATCTGCATGCTGTGATAGGTCTGTTCATGGATTGTCTTGAGGTCTCTGTCTGTATCTGCAAGCTGTGATAGACCTGTACATGGATTGTCTTGAGGTCTCTGTATCTGCATGCTGTGATAGGCCAGAACCGGACTTAACCCATCTGTCACTTGGTTGCATAATCAATACTGTACACCAATCAATACTGTACACCAATCAATACTGTACACCAATCAATACTGTACACCAAAGGCAATCGGTTCTGTGTTCAAGCCTAGTCAAACCGGAAATAGGACGTCAGAATTTAATTGGCTGTTTTATTCCGCGCTCGGGCATTCTGAGTATGACGTCGTCGTTGCTGTCAGTGTTGACGCCTGTCAGGAACTTGTCTTTCCTCTGTATTCCGGCTCTGTCCGTCGGTCCGTGAACCAGGCTTAGCTGAGGTCAGGGTTTGGACAGCATGGGGATCATTTAGGACGACACTGTCCGGCAGTTCCACAGGCTTCAGTGTGGTCAGCAGGACTTGGGTCTTCAGAGGCGTAGCAGCTCAGTGCCCACTGGCTGTGCTGGCAGTAGAAACATTACAGAACTTAAAAAAGAAACAACAACATAGAAACAGCGTTGCACAAAACAAACTGATAACTTTGTCACCCTCGTGGTCATTGTTCTCACCCCTGCTCCCTCGCTTCACCAGCCCTCATCATCACCAGCCCTCATCATCACCAGCCCTCATCATCACCAGCCCTCATCATCACCAGCCCTCATCATCACCAGCCCTCATCATCACCAGCCCTCATCCCTCGCTCAGCCCCACTACGAGACAGAGAGAGAGACTCAAGACTCAAAGACTCAAAAACTTTATTACTCAAGGATAGAGATTTTAGGCAGTGCCTATTCTTCCAATCTGTCCTTGCTATTCTACAACATTCAACTAAACACACTGCACATATTAATAATGGTAGAAACAATGAAGAATATAGCAACATTATAATAATAACAATAACAATAGTGATAAGAATAATAATGATTAAAAAAAAAAATTCCATTACAAAATTACACAAACATAATCAGAGACGTACGTGCGCGCTCACATGCACGCACACGCCCACAATACACGCACGCACGCGTACACACACCACACCACACACCCCACCACCAACAAC
>CM031598.1:2098145-2103145 GCA_018398815.1 Conus ventricosus
GCATAGCTCAGAACAACACAGCACAACATAGCTCAGAACAACAAACACAGCATAGCTCAGAACAACACAGCACAGCATAGCCCAAAACAACACAACACAGCATAGCTCAGAACAACACAACACAGCATAGCTCAGAACAACACAACACTGCATAGCACAGAACAACACAACACTGCATAGCACAGAACAGCACAGCATAGCATAGCCCAGAACAACACAACACAGCATAGCTCAGAACAACACAGCATAGCATAGCCCTGAGAAACGTAGCACAGCCTAGCCCAGAGCAACGCAGCAACACAACATGCAACATATAAACACACTATAGAACAGTTCAACATATAACAACACAACATACAACATATAAACACATCATAGAACAGCTCAACAGGTCACAACACAACATGCAACATATAAACACACCATAGAACAGCTCAACAGGTCACAACACAACATACAACATATAAACACATCATAGAACAGCTCAACAGGTCACAACACAACATACAACATAGCACATAACAGTCCAACACATCACGTCACTACATAAAATCATAATGATAATTGTTTACCACGTTACAGCACAACATACAACATTGCAACAGAACACAGAACTATTCAACATATAACAACACAACATAAAACATAACATAACGACATGTAACAGTTCAACATTACAGCGCAGCGAAGAACATTTCAACACATCACAGTACAACTTACATCACAACACAGGATACGACAGTTCGATACGCTTCCGTAAAATATACAACGTTACAACATTACACAGAACAGCGTGGTACAGTTTGAATATAGATCATCACGTCACAGCAGAATATACAACATAGCAGCAAGGTGTACAAAACGAATCATGACATCACAGTACAACATACATCTACAGTACAACATGACATCACAGTACAACAACATACATCTACAGTACAACATGACGTCACAGAACAACAACATACATCTACAGTACAACATGACTTCACAGTACAACAACATACATCTATAGTACACCATGACATCACAGTACAACAACATACATCTATAGTACAACATATCACAGTACAGCAACATACATCTACAGTACAACATGACATCACAGTACAACAACATACATCTACAGTGCAACATGACATCACAGTACAACAACATACATCTACAGTACAACATGACATCACAGCACATCAACATACAACTAGAGTACAACAAGACATCACAGTACAACAACATACATCTACAGTACAACATGACATCACAGTGCAACAACATACATCTATAGTACAACATGACATCACAGTACAGCAACATACATCTACAGTGCAACATGACATCACAGTACAGCAACATACATCTACCAAAGGCAACGAAGAATGGTTGATCGCGTCACAGAACCAAAGACATGACATGACGATTTAGACCTGATCAACACACATCACAGCACAACAAAAAACATTACAACGCAGCATAGAACAGTTAACCCTGTAATTAAAACGCAGCATAGAACAGTTAACCATATTATTACAACAAAGCATAGAAAGTTAACCCTATATTACAACAAAGCATAGAACAGTTAACCCTATTATTACAACGCAGCATAGAACAGTTAAACCTATAATTACAACGCAGCATAGAACAGTTAGCCCTATTATTACAACGCAGCATAGAACAGTTAACCCTCTTATTACAACGCAGCATAGAACAGTTAACCCTATAATTACAACGCAGCATAGAACAGTTAACCCTATTATTACAACGCAGCATAGAACAGTTAACCCTATTATTACAATGAAGCATAGAACAGTTAACCCTATTATTACAACGCAGCATAGAACAGTTAAACCTATAATTACAACGCAGCATAGAACAGTTAGCCCTATTATTACAACGCAGCATAGAACAGTTAACCCTCTTATTACAACGCAGCATAGAACAGTTAACCCTATAATTACAACGCAGCATAGAACAGTTAACCCTATAATTACAACGCAGCATAGAACAGTTCACCCTATTATTTCAACGCAGCATAGAACATTAACCCTATTATTACATCGCAACATAGAACAGTTCACCCTGCTATAACAGCGCAGCACAGATCATTCACCCTATTCTTACAGCGCAGCATGCAATATGACAGCACGACACAGAACAATTAAACAGCCGCGACGTACAGCATTACAACAGCACAGCATAGAACAGCGCAGTGCAGCAGCAAGGGCCACAGCAGTGGAGCACAGCACAGCACAGCACAGCACAGCACAGCACAGCATAGAACAGCGCAGTGCAGCAGCAAGGGCCACAGCAGTGGAGCACAGCACAGCACAGCACAGCACAGCACAGCATAGAACAGCGCAGTGCAGCAGCAAGGGCCACAGCAGTGGAGCACAGCACAGCACAGCACAGCACAGCACAGCACAGCACAGCACAGCATAGAACAGCGCAGTGCAGCAGCAAGGCCACAGCAGTGGAGCACAGCACAGCACAGCACAGCACAGCATAGAACAGCGCAGTGCAGCAGCAAGGGCCACAGCAGTGGAGCACAGCACAGCACAGCACAGCACAGCACAGCGCAGCACAGCACAGCACAGCACAGCGCAGCACAGCACAGCACAGCACAGCGCAGCGCAGCGCAGCGCAGCGCAGCACAGCGCAGCGCAGCACAGCACAGCGCAGCGCAGCGCAGCGCAGCGCAGCGCAGCGCAGCGCAGCGCAGCGCAGCGCAGCACAGCACAGCACAGCACAGCACAGCACAGCGCAGCGCAGCGCAGCACAGCACAGCACAGCACAGCATAGCACAGCACAGGACAGCACAGCACAGCACAGCACAGCACAGCACAGCACAGCACAGCAGCAAGGGCCACAGCAGTGGAGCACAGCACAGCACAGCACAGCATAGAACAGCGCAGTGCAGCAGCAAGGGCCACAGCAGTGGAGCACAGCACGGCACAGCACAGCACAGCACAGCATAGAACAGCGCAGTGCAGCAGCAAGGGTCACAGCAGTGGAGCACAGCACGGCACAGGCCACCGAACACACGTGGTCTGGACTCCTCCCTCCAGTCGGTGCTCGTGCGAAGAGCTCTGGCATCGCTGCCAGGATCTCAGTCTGCTGTTGGAGATGGCTGGACCGGAAGAAAGAGATGACTGGGAAGACCAGGAGCACGTTGCGTGACTCGTGTCAAGGACTCAGTGGCTCCAAGTTTGGGTTTGTGATCTTACACTTTCCACAGATGACTCATTATAAAGCAAAGATGTTCAAAGCATCTCTCTCTCTCTCTCTCTCTCTCTCTCTCTCTCTCTCTCATCTCTCTCTCTCTCTCTCCTCTCTCTCTCTCTTCTCTCTCTCTCTCTCACGCACACACACACACACACATAAACAGGCGTGCGCGTGCACACACACACACACACACACACACACACACACACACACACACAACACACACACACACACACACACACACACACACACACACACACACACACACACGTCACTGTGTCTCCCCCCCCCCCTCTTCTTTTCAACGGCACGCGCGCATACGCGCGCTTCCCCCACCCACCCTCCACCCGAAACACACGCACTCAATTCCCTCCACCCTCCTTCTCTGTCTAAAGTGCAGTCGCATTCATTTATCCTGTCTGTCTGTCTGTCTGTCTGTCTCTCTTCGTCTGTCTCTTTGTCTCTGTCTCTTTTTCTGAATCTCTGTACATGTCTATCTGTCTGTCTGTCTCTGTCTCTCTGTGACTGTCACTGTCTGTCTGTCTGTCTGTCTGTCTGTCGCTCTCTCTCTCTCTCTCCCTCTCTCTCTCTCTCTCTCTCTCTCTCTCTCTCTCTCTCTCTCTCTCTCTCTCCTCTCTCTCTCTCTCTCTCTCTCGTTGACAAACTGATAATGATGATGTGGCCGAGACAATGGGCTGCTTTTTGCTCACGAGTGCAAGTCCAATATTGAGTTAATGTCAATGCATCCTCGCCATGTTTGCTAGAGATCTTTTTGTTCGGGCTTAGTTTCAGATTTTTAGATAATTTGGTTCAGCATGTATTTTCTTTGGCTAGTCTTTCTGCTTGTGCTCTCATTCCCATCTCTATCTATCTCTGTCTCTCTCTGTCTCAGTCGCCCCGCCCCTTCCTCTCTCTTTCTCTGTGTGTGTGTGTGTGTGTGTGTGTGTGTGTGTGTGTGTGTGTGTGTGTGTGTGTGTGTGGTGTGTGTGTGTGTTCGTGCATGCATGCCTGTAAACTCACACACACACACACACACACACACACACACACACACACATACACACACACACACACACACACACACACACACACACACACACAACTCACAGAGAGAGAGAGAGGTGTTGGAGGGGGTGGCGAGCGGGAAGGGAAGGCTGGGGCAGAGAGAGGCACAGACAGGTAGAGATGGGAATGAGCGCACAGGCAAAAAGACCAGCCACAGAAAATGCCGGCTACACCAAGCATTGTCACCGCCTTTCGTCCTGGGAACTCCGTAAATGGGAAATGCTGAAAATCCGACTCTCTCATTTCATGTCTAAACGATGAGCAACGATCATTTTTTCAAAAGGAAAAAAAAATCACGACATGGGCTTTTTCCAGCGAAACAGTGAAAAACAAAAAAACAAAAAAACAAACCTTCCCACCGACTGTTGAAGAAGACGGTAGTTGTAGTATGATCACCTTATAAAAGTGTGTGTATGTGAACTTGTTTCAGACACAGCTTACGTTCATTAATTAAGCAACGATTTGATATGTTGAGGCTTTTTAAGAAGCAAAACGAATCCCACCCTTTAGGCAACAACGACAACAGAGAAAAGTTAAAGGCGACAATGACAACAGAGAAAAGTTAAAGGCGACAACGACAACAGAGAAAAGTTAAAGGCGACAACGACAACAGAGAAAAGTTAAAGGCGACAACGACAACAGAGAAAAGTTAAAGGCGACAATGACAACAGAGAAAAGTTAAAGGCGACAACGACAACAGAGAAAAGTTAAAGGTG
>CM031598.1:2110645-2155093 GCA_018398815.1 Conus ventricosus
AAAGTCCAGTTCCACCGTATGTTAATTATTCACTGTACTTCTCTTAAGTCGAAATAAATGTCTCCGAAGGTTCTTTCTAATGGGACACAGGCACACACGCACGCTGTGGCACTCTGCAGACACACAGACACAGACACAGTCCCCCTTTGCTCATTCTTTGCCTGTGACATTTCCGCTGCTCCTGCACCGAGTACCTTTGGTATTTGTCTCTAGACTTGAGAGAGAGAGAGAGAGAGAGAGAGAGAGAGAGAGAGAGAGAGAGAGAGAGAGAGAGAGAGAGAGAGAGAGAGAGAGACAGAGACAGACAGACAGACAGACAGACAGAGACAGAGAGACAGAGAGAGACAGAGAGAGAGCGACAGACAGACAGACAGGCCATTTGTATGTGTGTGCATATCAGTGTGTGTGTGTGTGTGTGTGTGTGTGTGTGTGTGTGTGTGTGTGTGTGTGTGTGTGTGTGTGTGTGTGTGTGTGTGTGTGTGTGTGTGCGCGAGATAATGATGATGATGATGATGATGGTGGTGATGATGATGATGATGATGATGATGATGATGATGATGATGATGATGATGATGATGATGGTGGTGGTGGTGAAAACACTCAAACATTTTCTTGTAAGAAACAGCTGTTTCCCACTCCCTGACCCTGTGGTTCAGCACAGCTGACAAAGTGTTTACAGGTCAGGGCCTGAAGGGTCGCCCTGTCAGTTTCCACTTCATGCTTGTGGACTGACAGCTGTAAAACTGACCCCCTCCCCCCCCCCTCAGCCTCTGACCCTTAGGGATGACAGCTCCATGTCAGTTTCTCAGCAACAGGAGTTGCAAACTCTGACGTCATTGCACAGTTATTGTTCTGCTACTCCCAAGGGAGGGCAGAGAAGGTGGGGAGAGAGAGAGTGGGGAAGGAATGGAGGGGAAGAAAAACAACGAGAGAGAGAGAGAGAGAGAGAGAGAGAGAGAGAGAGAGAGAGAGAGAGAGAGAGAGAGAGAGACACTTACGTACACACGCAAGCACAGGCACACACACACACACACACACACACACACACACACACACACACACACACACACACACACACACACACACACACACACACACACAACACACACATTCGTCTGGAATGCCAGAGATCGAGACCTATTTTACCAGCTATTTCTGAAAGTTCTCTTGACAGTGTCTTTGAGAATGTTAGTTTGTTGTTTGACTTTGCAAACTGATTACTACACAGTCCTATGGGACATTTGTTATAGTTTGTGTTCTGATTCAAAATAGTTATTTAAAGTTGTTTACCCATACCTTTCTTTATTTTATCTTAAATTTTGTTGTTGTTGTATTGTATTGTAAAGATGTTAAAGATGCTTCTTTTGTATATGATTGCAGAATAACCCATCCACCCACCTCGTCCTCATGCCCCCCCTCTCCACACACTTTCTCTTCGTCTAACATCACTTCATGTGGACAGACATGGGAATACTCTCTGTCCCCCCAGTAGTAATACTCTATGCACCCAGTAGTAATACTCTGTGCACCCAGTAGTAATACTCTGTCCACCCAGTAGTAATACTCTGCGCACCCAGTAGTAATACTCTGCGCACCCAGTAGTAATACTCTGTGCACCCAGTAGTAATACTCTGTCCACCCAGTAGTAATACTCTGTGCACCCAGTAGTAATACTCTGTGCACCCAGTAGTAATACTCTGTCCAGTAGTAATACTCTGTGCACCCAGTAGTAATACTCTGCGCACCCAGTAGTAATACTCTGTCCACCCAGTAGTCAGTGGGTACCTGATTCAGTCAGGGAGGCTTATAGCGGTGGAAGTAGAGGAATGGGCTTCGTTTTCAATCACGTTATGCCCTGGACACAGTCAATCCCAAAGAGGTCACCGCCACCACGGCCGTCAGATTATGGGACTTGAACCTCACCTTTTTCACCTCAACCACGGCCATCAGACTATAGGACTTGAACCTCACCTTTTTCACCTGCACCACGGCCATCAGACTAGGGGACTTGAACCTCACCTTTTTCACCGCCACCACGGCCATCAGACTATAGGACTTGAACCTCACCTTTTCACCTCCACCCACGGCCACCAGACTATAGGACTTGAACCTCACCTTTTTCACCTCCACCACGGCCACCAGACTATAGGACTTGAACCTCACCTTTTTCACCTCCACCACGGCCATCAGACTAGGGGACTTGAACCTCACCTTTTAACCGCCACCACGGCCATCAGACTATAGACTTGAACCTCACCTTTTTCACCTCCACCACGGCCATCAGACTATAGGACTTGAACCTCACCTTTTGTCACCTCCACCACGGCCATCAGACTATAGGACTTGAACCTCACCTTTTTCACCTCCACCACGGCCACTAGACTATGGGATGTGAACCTCACCTTTTTCACCTCCACCACGGCCATCAGACTATGGGACTTATACCTCACCTTTTTCAACTAGGTTCTCTGACTGGTCGTTGTCAGTACACTAATCACTTACACTGACTTGTGACTCTGTGTTTCAGTAGTTCAGAAGTCACATCATTCATCTCAGTGTAAAACATTGCCATAATTACTCCTGTCCCCAATCCACCCTGATGCCAATGAGAGTGGGCATGAACCCAAACTCTCCCGCCCTCTGTGCCAGGGGAGAAGTGAGGTAGTGCTTAAATCCACTGCATGGGGTGTTTCACCCATGCCCCGATCTCTCAGTGGTAGTGGTCTTGGAACAGTGAAGGAACTAGTTCTGGCTCAGGTCCAGAATCACTTCCATCTCCAATTCCATTGCAATGCACTCCTACTGTTTTGTCGTTTGGGGCACTTTTCTTTGAAGGCAGAGGGTGATGTTTGAACGAACGAGGAGATGGGTGTTGATCGACGTCCTCAGACGCTGTTCTTTGAAGGAAGAGGGTGATGTTTGATCGAACGAGGAGATGGGTGTAGATTAACGTCCTCAGGGGAAATGAGTACACATAGGAGGGGAGGGAGGGAAGGGGAGGGGGGGGGGGGAGGAGGGGCTTTGGCACGGGATTTTCTCATCCGTGATGAGTACGTTTAGGGATGGGAGATTTCAGTACGTCACAGTCAGTGATTTGTCTTCGTGGATTGAGTGGACAGCTTCCTCCAGATTTTGGAAAATCGGGATGTGCCAAGATTGGTTGTTGGTGTTGTTAGCGCGGTTCAGTGTGCCGGTGTCTGCCTATAGTTCCTACCTGTGCTGGTGTCTGCCTATAGCTCCTACCTGTGCTGGTGTCTGCCTATAGCTCCTACCTGTGCTGGTGTCTGCCTATAGCTCCTACCTGTGCTGGTGTCTGCTTATAGCTCCTACCTGTGCTGGTGTCTGCCTATAGCTCCTACCTGTGCCGGTGTCTGCCTATAGCTCCTACCTGTGCCGGTGTCTGCCAATAGCTCCTACCTGTGCTGGTGTCTGCCTATAGCTCCTACCTGTACAGTTCTCGCTTGTACTCAGACCTACTACCTGTACAGTTCTCGCTTGTACTCAGACCTACTACCTGTACAGTTCTCGCTTGTACTCAGACCTACTACCTGTACAGTTCTCGCTTGTACTCATATCTACTACCTGTACAGTTCTCGCTTGTACTCAGAGCTACTACCTGTACAGTTCTCGCTTGTACTCAGACCTCCTACCTGTACAGTTCTCGCTTGTACTCATACCTACTACCTGTACAGTTCTCGCTTGTACTCATACCTACTACCTGTACAGTTCTCGCTTGTACTCATACCTACTACCTGTACAGTTCTCGCTTGTACTCAGAGCTACCTGTACAGTTCTCTCTTGTACTCAGACCTACTACCTGTACAGTTCTCGCTTGCACTCAGAGCTACCTGTACAGTTCTCTCTTGTACTCAGACCTACTACCTGTACAGTTCTCTCTTGTACTCAGACCTACAACCTGTACACTTCTCTCTTGTACTCAGACCTACAACCTGTACAGTTCTCTCTTGTACTCAGACCTCCTTCCCGTACAGTTCTCTCTTGTACTTAGACCGAATACCTGTACAGTTCTCTCTTGTACTCAGACCTACTACCTGTACAGTTCTCTCTTGTACTCAGAGCTACCTGTACAGTTCTCTCTTGTACTTAGAGCTTCAACCTGTACAGTTCTCTCTTGTACTCAGACCTACAACCTGTACAGTTCTCTCTTGTACTCATACCTACTACCTGTACAGTTCTCTCTTGTACTCATACCTACTACCTGTACAGTTCTCTCTTGTACTTAGAGCTTCAACCTGTACAGTTCTCTCTTGTACTCAGACCTACTACCTGTACAGTTCTCTCTTGTACTCATACCTACTACCTGTACAGTTCTCTCTTGTACTTAGAGCTTCAACCTGTGCAGTTCTCTCTTGTACTCAGACCTACAACCTGTACAGTTCTCTCTTGTACTCAGACCTACAACCTGTACAGTTTCTCTTGTACTCAGACCTACTACCTGTACAGTTCTCTCTTGTACTCAAACCTACTACCTGTACAGTTCTCTCTTGTACTCAGACCTACTACCTGTACAGTTCTCTCTTGTACTCAGACGTACTACCTGTACAGTTCTCTCTTGTACTCAGACCTACTACCTGTACAGTTCTCTCTTGTACTCATACCTACTACCTGTACAGTTCTCTCTTGTACTCAGACCTACTACCTGTACACTTCTCTCTTGTACTCAGACCTACTACCTGTACAGTTCTCTCTTGTACTCAGACCAGCTTGTAGTTTATTCTGCTTGTTCAATGAGGAGGGAACTCTTGTAGTTTATTCAGCTTGTTCAATGAGGAGGGAACTCTTGTAGTTTATTCAGCTTGTTCAATGAGGAGGGAACTCTTGTAGTTTATTCAGCTTGTTCAATGAGGAGGGAACTCTTGTAGTTTATTCAGCTTGTTCAATGAGGAGGGAACTCTTGTAGTTTATTCAGCTTGTTCAATGAGGAGGGAACTCTTGTAGTTTATTCAGCTTGTTCAATGAGGAGGGAACCTTGTAGTTTATTCAGCTTGTTCAATGAGGAGGGCAGTTATTCAGCTTGTTCAATGAGGAGGGCAGTTATTCAGCTTGTTCAATGAGGAGGGAACTCTCCGTGCCATTCATAGCTGTAGCCGTTGGTTGCTGTCATCTCGTTTGCTCCTCCAGTCTTCAAGGCTGCGCCGTTGCTGCCTTCCTTCGCCCCATCTTCAACAGTATCGCACTGGCTGACGTTGCTGTCTTCCTTCACCCCATCGTCTTCCTTCACCCCATCGTCTTCCTTCACCCCATCGTCTTCCTTCACCCCATCGTCTTCCTTCACCCCATCTTCTTCCTTCGCCCCATCTTCTTCCTTCGCCCCATCTTCAACAATATCGCACTGGCTGACGATTGGTGTCTCTCTGGCCTCTGTCATATTGTCATTTATACTTCAGTTTGGCTATGCGTGCTTGGGTGCTGCTTTGGGACCCAAATTTCTCGCTACTCTTCAGATCTCTTTTTGGTTGCATCGACCCAAAGTGCCATCAGTAATCGATCGTCTGTCCCTATTCTGGCCTTACCTCGGGTCATCTTTCGCTGCCTCACGAAGTTCTTCTTTGATATGGTGAATGAGGCTGTTGATACCGTCCTCTAGTAAGCTGGATGCAGCAAACCAGCCACCCACAGTTGCCTGGAAGATCGCCGGAGTCGCACGATCTTTCAGCTATTTAGGGATGAATCTTAGACGTGGAATGTCTCGTTTGTGGCGTTTCTGTAGTAGAAGCCAGACTGGTAGTTGTACCAAGTCGAAGTTGCTAGCACTGTCACCAGCAGGCAATCTTGTAGTTTGGGTTTTGTTAATATAGAACTTGAATCTTCATGGAGCGCGGTGGTTGTCAGTTTAGTTGAATATCACGCTAATGGGTTCGCCCCAAGTCGTTTTGCGGCGCAACATTCCATAAGTGCTACACGCCCAACATACCCTCCCAGCAGATGAGATAGAGCATGTGCTTAGACTCATTCTGCAGGGAATAACTCCAGACTGACCTTCTCTGTTCCAAAATCACCCACCTCCATTAAAAATCTCAGTCATAAACGAACGAAAAACAAATCAATCAAAGCACATTACATCTAAATGTGTGTTGTGTGTGTGTGTGTGTGTGGTGTGTGTGTGTGTGTGTGTGTGTGTGTGTGTGTGTGTGTGTGGTGTGTGTGTGTATGTGTGTTTGTGTGTGTGTGTGTGTGTGTGCGTGCGTGCGTGCGTGCGTGCGTGCGTGCGTATGTGCGTGCGTGCGTGCGTGCTGTGTGTGTGTGTGTGTGTGTGTGTGTGTGTGTGTGTGTGTGTGTGTGTGTGTGTGTGTGTGTGTGTGTGTGTGTGTGTGTGTGTGTAAGTGTGTGTGTGTGTGTGTGTGTGTGTGTGTGTGTGTGTGTGTGTGTGTGTGTGTATGTGTGCGCGCGCGTGTGTGTGGGGGGGGGGGGGGGGGGGGGGGGGGGAAAGGGAGGGGTAGTTTTGGCCTCACAAATTCAGGTGCAATGTGCTTTGATTTATTTTGTCATTTGGGACACTTTGGGAATACTGAAGGGCGGAAGCGGTATTGACACAAAGGGCGCAGTGGGTCTGGATTCACTCCAACAGTAGAAGTGGGTGGGTAGTGAGTTTGAGCACGTGCAATTTCTCACCCGCCGGACAGTGATTTCGGCCGTGGAGCGGTAAGGGAATAGGACCCCAGGATAAAGTGTGCAGGAAAAGTATGTTGGCCAGGATGAACTCGGGCTGCTGACACACTCTACACGCAGATAAAGTGTGCAGGAAAGGTGTGTTGGCCAGGATCAACTCGGGCTGCTGACACACTCTACACGCAGATAAAGTGTGCAGGAAAGGTGTGTTGGCCAGGATCAACTCGGGCTGCTGACACACTCTACACACAGATAAAGTGTGCAGGAAAGGTGTGTTGGCCTGGATCAACTCGGGCTGCTGACACACTCTACACGCAGATAAAGTGTGCAGGAAAGATGTGTTGGCCAGGATCAACTCGGGCTGCTGACACACTGCACGCAGTAGTTCCTTTCATTGTGTCTCCTGTGTCACCATTAACCCTGTTTAGTTCGGCTTTCTCTTGTCCCAACACAATACAGACATCGTTCTTTGAAGGTCTGTTGACGGTGCATCGACCTCTTCGTAGGATCCTCGACTGTTCATCGTCGTTGCATTAGACCATGTACATGGATGGCGGTGATGTTCTACTGTTCATCGTCGTTGCATTAGACCATGTACATGGATGGCGGTGATGTTCTACTGTTCATCGTCGTTGCATTACCATGTACATGGATGGCGGTGATGTTCTACTGTTCATCGTCGTTGCAGTAGACCCTGTACATGGATGGCGGTGATGTTCTGTGGTGTTGCAGAAACTCCCATAGCAATGATTCTCTTTCATACTGGCCTTGAAGATTCCTGCTTCAAGCATCTGAAGTCTGGCGTGATGCTGGTGTGTAAACCATCTCTACTACACCTGGTCCTACTGACCTTCACCTGTGGTGGTCTCACCAGATCCTTTCTGCTCCACGTCAGCTAGAACCGGGCTTGCATGTTTGAGCGCACTCGTGTATCCGCTCTTTCTCATATGCATAAAGTCAGCAAAACATCTACTGTCAATAATGGTCTCTTTGGAAGTGTAATAGCTGAATATCTTAAACAACATTTTTTTCCACTCCATGGCACAGCCACGGAAAGTTAATTCGCATCTTGTCCGAAATAGCATTTTGCTCTCTGAATGAGCATTCATCACGGTATTTCAGTAGATGATGGTCATTTTGCTTTCTGAATGAGCGTTCATCACGGTATTTCAGTGGATGATGGTCATTTTACTTTCTGAATGAGCGTTCATCACGGTATTTCAGTGGATGATGGTCATTTTACTTTCTGAATGAACGTTCATCACGGTATTTCAGGAGATGATGGTCATTTTGCTTTCTGAATGAGCGATCATCACGGTATTTAAGAAGATGATGGCCATTTTCCTTTCTGAATGAGCGGTCGATCGTCACGGTATTTCAGTAGATGATGGTCATTTTGCTTTCTGAATGAGCGGTCATACAGTATTTCAGTAGATGATGGTCATTTTAACTTTCTGAATGAGCGGTCATCACGGTATTCAGTAGATGATGGTCATTGTGCTTTCTGAATGAGAGGTCATCACGGTATTTCAGTAGATGATGGTCATTGTGCTTTCTGAATGAGCGGTCGATCATCACGGTATTTCAGTAGATGATGGTCATTGTGCTTTCTGAATGAGCGTTCATCACGGGATTTCAGAAGTTGATGGTCAACATTTGTGAGAGTCCGTCTCCTCTCAAAGCATCCAAGGCAGAGTTAAGAAAAATCTTCTTCATGAGGGATTCGAACATGGGAACTGGGATTTCTTATCATCCTAAACATTGCATTTTAAACAAACGTTCCACCATTAGGCTAAGCCTCCACCCCATAGTAAAATAGTACACTATGTATCAGAAACTTTATCATCAAACAAAAAAGTTAATATTGATCAAAAACATGTTACAATATTAGAAGAAAAAAAAACCATTAAAGTGAGAGCGGCTCCATAAACCTGAGATAATTTACAGAGAAAAAGAAATAAAAAAACTCACATAAATGAAAGGAACACCCACACCAAAAATGCATCTTCTTCCACAGAATGGGGGCACGCATGAGTAGTGGTCGCTGCCAGGAAGACAGCATGAAAAACGAATTGTTTCTGCCATTTTGGAGAGGTCTCTAAATGGAAATTGATGACGTGGGCGGACATGAGATTGAACTCATAATTAACAACAACACTAAGAACTTTTTTCATTCGTGATTCCCGAAATGAACAGCGAAGAGATTTCAAGAGAGAGAGAGGAGAGAGAGAGGGAGGGAGAGAGATGAGAGAGAGAGAGAGAGAGACGAGAGAGAGAGAGAGAGAGAGAGATGAGAAGAGAGAGAGAGAGAAGAAGAGAGAGAAGAAGAGAGGAGAAGAGAGAGAGAGAGACAGAGAGAGAGAGAGCGGAAGAAGAGAGAGAGAAGAAGAAGAGAGAGAAGAAGAGAGAGAAGAAGAGAGAAGAGAAGAGAGAAAGGGGGGAGGAGAGAGAGAGAGAGAAGAGAGAAGAAGAAGAAGAAGAGAGAGAAGAGAAGGAGAAGAGAGAAGAGAGAGAGAGAAGAAATAAAGAAAGAGAAGAAGAATAGGAGAGAACGAAGAGAGAGAGAGAGAGAGAGAGAGAGAGAGAGAGAGAGAGAGAGAGAGAGAGAGAGAGAGAGAAGAGAGAGAAGAAGGCGGAGAGAGAGAGAGAGAGAGAAGAGAAGGGGAGAGAAAGAAAGAAAAAAAAAATAAAAAAAAAATATATATATATAATATATATATATAATATATATATATATATAATAGAGAGAGAGAGAGAGAGAGAGAGAGAGAGAGAGAGAGAGAGAGAGAGAGAGAATAAAACGAAGATACTGAGATAATATGGGAGACAAACACACATACAGACAACAATAGTGACAGAAAGAAACAAAAATCAGGCAGGGATTAAAAAAGCAATGAAATAGACGAACAACAACAACAAACCCAACAATTCTCAGCTTACGTTCTCAACGTTCCACCCCCCCCCCCCCCCACCATCCTCTCCCCCCTAAAAATAGAAAACAAGTGTGATACCTGCAACTCTTTGCACTTTCTTCCTTCCCCCCCCCCCCCCCATCCTCTCCCCCCTAAAAATCGAAAACAAGTGTGATACCTGCAACTCTTTGCACTTTCTTCCTTCCCCCCCCCCCCATCCTCTCCCCCCTAAAAATAGAAAACAAGTGTGATACCTGCAACTCTTTGCACTTTCTTCCTTCCCCCCCCCCCCCCATCCTCTCCCCCCTAAAAATAGAAAACAAGTGTGATACCTGCAACTCTTTGCACTTTCTTCCTTCCCCCCCCCCCCACCATCCTCTCCCCCCTAAAAATAGAAAACAAGTGTGATACCTGCAACTCTTTGCACTTTCTTCCTTCCCCCCCCCCCCCCCACCATCCTCTCCCCCCTAAAAATAGAAAACAAGTGTGATACCTGCAACTCTTTGCACTTTCTTCTCCTTCCCCCCCCCCCCCCCATCCTCTCCCCCCTAAAAATAGAAAACAAGTGTGATACCTGCAACTCTTTGCACTTTCTTCCTTCCCCCCCCTTCCTCCCCTCCCCTCTTCACCCGCGACTGGTTCCCCTCACCCTTCCCCTTCCCCTCACCCTTCCCCTTCCCTTCGCCACTTCCGCCTCTTTCCCACCCCTCTTCACCCGCGACTGGTTCCCCTCACCCTTCCCCTTCCCCTCACCCTTCCCCTTCCCTTCGCCACTTCCGCCTCTTCCCACCCCTCTTCACCCGCGACTGGTTCCCCTCACCCTTCCCCTTCCCCTCACCCTTCCCCTTCCCTTCGCCACTTCCGCCTCTTTCCCACCCCTCTTCACCCGCGACTGGTTCCCCTCACCCTTCCCTTCCCCTCACCCTTCCCCTTCCCTTCGCCACTTCCGCCTCTTTCCCACCCCTCTTCACCCACGACTGGTTCCCCTCACCCTTCCCCTTCCCCTCACCCTTCCCCTTCCCTTCGCCACTTCCGCCTCTTTCCCACCCCTCTTCACCCGCGACTGGTTCCCCTCACCCTTCCCCTTCCCCTCACCCTTCCCCTTCCCTTCGCGACTTCCGCCTCTTTCCCACCCTCTTCACCCCGACTGGTTCCCCTCACCCTTCCCCTTCCCCTCACCCTTCCCCTTCCCTTCGCCACTTCCGCCTCTTTCCCACCCCTCTTCACCCCGACTGGTTCCCCTCACCCTTCCCCTTCCCCTCACCCTTCCCCTTCCCTTCGCCACTTCCGCCTCTTTCCCACCCCTCTTCACCCGCGACTGGTTCCCCTCACCCTTCCCCTTCCCCTCACCCTTCCCCTTCCCTTCGCACTTCCGCCTCTTTCCCACCCTCTTCACCCACGACTGGTTCCCCTCACCCTTCCCCTTCCCCTCACCCTTCCCCTTCCCTTCGCCACTTCCGCCTCTTTCCCACCCCTCTTCACCCGCGACTGGTTCCCCTCACCCTTCCCCTTCCCCTCACCCTTCCCCTTCCCTTCGCCACTTCCGCCTCTTTCCCACCCCTCTTCACCCGCGACTGGTTCCCTCACCCTTCCCCTTCCCCTCACCCTTCCCCTTCCTTCGCCACTTCCGCCTCTTTCCCACCCCTCTTCACCCGCGACTGGTTCCCCTCACCCTTCCTACTTCCCCTCACCCTTCCCCTTCCCTTCGCCACTTCCGCCTCTTTCCCACCCCTCTTCACCCCGACTGGTTCCCCTCACCCTTCCCCTTCCCCTCACCCTTCCCCTTCCCTTCGCCACTTCCGCCTCTTTCCCACCCTCTTCACCAGCGACTGGTACTCACCCGTTGCTTCACCTCATCCTTCCTTTACGTATCGAATGTCCTGCGTCATTTCTACTCCGTTTCAACGAGTGAATGTCCATCGTCAGTTCTCCTTCCCCTGTTTAACGTAGTGAATGTCCGTGCTGGTCAGTTCTGTCGTCCTGTTTAACGTAGTGAATGTCCAGTGCTGTCAGTTCTGCCTTCCTGTTTAACGTAGTGAATTCCAGTGCTGGTCAGTTCTGCCGTCCTGTTTAACGTAGTGAATGTCCAGTGCTGTCAGTTCTGCCTTCCTGTTTAACGTAGTGAATGTCCAGTGCTGGTCAGTTCTGTCTTCCTGTTTAACGTAGTGAATGTCCAGTGCTGGTCAGTTCTGTCATCCTGTTTAACGTAGTGAATGTCCAGTGCTGGTCAGTTCTGCCATCCTGTTTAACGTAGTGAATGTCCAGTGCTGTCAGTTCTGCCTTCCTGTTTAACGTAGTGAATGTCCAGTGCTGGTCAGTTCTGCCTTCCTGTTTAACGTAGTGAATGTCCAGTGCTGGTCAGTTCTGCCTTTCTGTTTAACGTAGTGAATGTCCAGTGTTGTCAGTTCTGCCTTCCTGTTTATCAAGTCATGAGTGGCACAGTCACCGTGTCTCTGTGGCCTCAGTCACTCACTACCTTCTGTGGGCAGGGCAGGGACACAGTGGTTGGGGCAGGGCAGGGACACAGTGGTTGGGGCAGGGCAGGGACACAGTGGTTGGGGCAGGGCAGGGACACAGTGGTTGGGGCAGGGCAGGGACACAGTGGTTGGGGCAGGGCAGGGACACAGTGGTTGGGGCAGGGCACACAGGGCAGGGACACAGTGGCTGGGGCAGGGCAGGGACACAGTGAATGGGGCAGGGCAGGGACACAGTGGTTGGGGCAGGGCAGGGACACAGTGGTTGGGGCAGGGCAGGGACACAGTGGTTGGGGCAGGGCAGGGACACAGGGCAGGGACACAGTGGTTGGGGCAGGGCAGGGACACAGTGATTGGGGCAGGGTAGGGACACAGTGGTTGGGGCAGGGCAGGGACACAGGGCAGGGACACAGTGGTTGGGGCAGGGCAGGGACACAGTGGTTGGGGCAGGGCAGGGACACAGGGCAGGGACACAGTGGTTGGGGCAGGGCAGGGACACAGTGGTTGGGGCAGGACAGGGACACAGTGGTTGGGGTAGGGCAGGGACACAGTGGTTGGGGCAGGGCATGGACACAGGGCAGGGACACAGTGGTTGGGGCAGGGCAGGGACACAGTGGTTGGGTCACAGCAGGGACACAGTGGTTGGGGCAGGGCAGTGACACAGTGGTTGGGGCAGGGCAGGGACACAGTGGTTGGGGCAAGGCAGGGACACAGTTTGTTGGGGCAGGGCAGGGACACAGTGGTTGGGGCAAGGCAGGGACACAGTGGTTGGGGCAGGGCAGGAACACAGTGGTTGATGCAGGGCAGGGACACAGTGGTTGGGGCAGGGCAGGGACACAGTGGTTGGGTCACAGCAGGGACACAGTGGTTGGGGAAAGGCAGGGACACAGTGATTGGGTCACAGCAGGGACACAGTGGTTGGGCCAGGGCAGGGACACAGGGGTTGGGTCACAGCAGGGACACAGTGGTTGGGGCAGGGCAGGGACACAGTGATTGGGTCACAGCAGGGACACAGTGGTTGGGGCAAGGCAGGGACACAGTGGTTGGGTCACAGCAGGGACACAGTGGTTGGGCCAGGGCAGGGACACAGTGGTTGGGTCACAGCAGGGACACAGTGGTTGGGCCAGGGCAGGGACACAGGGGTTGGGTCACAGCAGGGACACAGTGGTTGGGGCACGGCAGGGACACAGTGGTTGGGGCAGCGCAGGGACACAGTGGTTGGGGCCAGGGCAGGGACACAGTGGTTGGGTCACAGCAGGGACACAGTGGTTGGGGCAGCGCAGGGACACAGTGGTTGGGGCAGGGCAGGGATACAGTGGTTGGGCCAGGGCAGGGACACAGTGGTTGGGCCAGGGCAGGGACACAGTGGTTGGGTCACAGCAGGGACACAGTGGTTGGGGCAGGGCAGGGACACAGTGGTTGGGGCAGGGCAGGGACACAGGGGTTGGGGCACGGCAGGGACACAGTGGTTGGGACAACAGCCTGGACGTGTTTCTCTGGCCTCAATCATTACCCTCTCTGGGCGCGGCAGGGACAGATAGATAGACAAAAAGACAGACAGAGATAGATAGAGAGGGATAGACAGAGACAGGCAGACAAACAGACACAGAGAGAGACAGACAGACAGAGAGAGACAGAGAGATGAGAGAGAGAGAGAGAGAGGGGGGGGAGGGAGGGAAAGAGAGGGGAGGGCAGAGACAGAAAGGGGGAGAGAGTGAGCAAAAAATGACAGAGAGAGAGAGAGAGAGAGAGAGAGAGAGAGAGGGAGAGAGAGAGAGAGAGAGAGAGAGAGAGAGAGAAACAGAGACAGAGACAGAGACAGAGACAGAGAGACAGACAGACAGACAGACAGAGACACAAAGAGAGAGAGAGAGAGAGAGAGAGAGAGAGAGAGAGAGAGAGAGAGAAAGAGAGACAGAGAGAGAGAGAGAGAGAGAGAGAGAGAGAGAGAGAGAGAGAGAGAGAGAGAGAGAGAGAGAGACAGATAGACAGAGGGGGAGGGAGGGAAAGAGAGGGGGACAGAGACAGAAAGGTGGGAGAGAGTGAGCAAAAAAAGACAGAGAGAGAGACGGACAGACAGAGACAGAGAGACAGACAGAGAGAGAGAGAGAGACAGAGACAGAGAGAGACAGAGAGAGAGAGAGAGAGTGAGAGAGACAGACAGATAGACAGAGAGAATGTTGAATCATGGTTTATTTATTTAGTCTTTAGCCCTCCATGGATGGGTATATGGACAACATACAGAGCTTTAGGGTATTCATATACACCAAATGAGGAACGATAGCTCTGAAAAAGAGAGAGAGAGAGAGAGAGAGAGAGAGAGAGAGAGAGAGAGAGAGAGAGAGAAGAAGAAGAAGAAGAATATAGAAGAAGAAAAGGCGGAACGAGAGAGAGAGAGAGAGAGAGAGAGAGAGAGAGAGAGAGAGAGAGAGAGAGAGAGAGAGAGAGAGAGAGAGAAGAAGGCGGAGAGAGAGAGAGAGAGAGAGAAGGGGAGAGAAAGAAAGAAAAAAAGAAAAAAAAATATATATAGAGAGAGAGGGGGGGAGAGAGAGAGAGAGAGAGAGAGAGAGAGAGAGAGAGAGAGAGAGAGAGAGAGAGAGAGAAGAGAGAGAGAGAGAGAGAGAGAGAGAATAAAACGAAGATACTGAGATAATATGGGAGACAAACACACATACTGTCTCTCTGTCCTGTTCTCTCTCTCTCTCTCTCTCTCTCTCCCCTCTCTCCTCTCTCTCTCTCTCTCTCTCTCTCCCTCTCTCTCTCTCTCTCTGCCTCTCTCTTTCTCTGTCTCTGTCCTGTCTGTCTGTCTTTCTCTTTGTCTCTCTTCTCCCTCTCTCTCTTCTCCTCTCTCTCTCTCTCTCTCCCTCTCTCTCTCTTTTCTCTCTCTTTCCCCTCTCTCCGTTTGCTCGCTGTTTTCTGCCTTGATTTCATCCCCATTCTATCACAGTGTTTTTTTCAACAGACATCAACCACAATATAGAAATTTGATTATCAAAGAAAATTCATAAATAGATTCAGGAGGTCACTATAATGAAGGCGTGAAAGACTTTTTCAATTGACAACAAAACCCACCTCCAAACACTTGTCACGCCTGTGTGTGTGTGTGTGTGTGTGTGTGTGTGTGGTGTGTGTGTGTGTGTGTGTGTGTGTGTGTGTGTGTGTGTGAGAGAGAGAGAGAGAGAGAGAGAGAGAGAGAGAGAGAGAGAGAGAACTCGGAACTCGGAAAATTTTAATTGCAAAGGCCACCGACCTATCTGCAATGAGGTCAAGAAACAAAAATGAAAACACACACACTGACGCTGTGACATTTCTACTGATCACGCACATTTACAAAACGTGCTCACACCAACTATGTAATCGTAAATTGAGAATACCGAAAGATACATACAAAATCACACCCATATGTAACACTCTCCCAAACTCGCACAGCTCGCACATACAATTTCGCTCCCACTTACAATTGCGCGCGCGCAAAACCACACACACACACACACACACACACACACATATAAGACATAAGAGCAAGCTTTGTTTATAATTCAATATATATATATAATATATATATATATATTGAATTATAAACAAAGCTTGCTCTTATGTCTTAGATTGAAGAAATAGGGGGAGATACGCATTCATACCTGCAGTGGCAGATGATTCTGCCTAACTAACAGTATGTGCTTGAGTGGGTGGATGGGGAAAAATAAAATAAATGCTTCTCAAAATGAGCCTTCAGCAAACTTATATTCTCCAAGGGGGAGAGACATCCTCCAATTGGGAGGGAAACTCACTAACATATAACTCCTGGTCATATACCGATATTTCGAAACTTGGTGGTTTCTCCTCAGTGACCGCGGAAAGTGGTAATTTGACTCCTCTGCCTTTTCAGTTTTAAGAAGAATGCAATCCCAGAAAAGGCTGGTGTGCAATACTGTAGTATGTTTGTTGAGTTTTCAAAAAACCAACCAAAGGTGCCATCTAAGAAGCAAAAGAAAATCATGAAAGAGCAAAACAAGCTACATTTTCTTGTGAAAAGTAGAAAATATAAAAAGATATCCTCTAAGACACAAGTGCTGAGGGCCAGTTCTTGGAATGAATCCGCAAGGACTAAAATACAACAAACTAATAAATTCCAAGGATAAGTACCGAGCACCGTTCCAGCAACTTACAGAGCAGCTTGGTGTTGCAATGACTGCAAGAAATATTGAATTATAAACAAAGCTTGCTCTTATGTCTTAGATTGAAGAAATAGGGGGAGATACGCATTCATACCTGCAGTGGCAGATGATTCTGCCTAACTAACAGTATGTGCTTGAGTGGGTGGATGGGGAAAAATAAAATAAATGCTTCTCAAAATGAGCCTTCAGCAAGCTTATATTCTCCAAGGGGGAGAGACATCCTCCAATAGAAAGGGAAACTCACTAACATATAACTCCTGGTCATATACCGATATTTCGAAACTTGGTGGTTTCTCCTCAGTGACCGCAGAAAGTGGTAATTTGACTCCTCTGCCTTTTCAGTTTTAAGAAGAATGCAATCCCAGAAAAGGCTGGTGTGCAATACTGTAGTATGTTTGTTGAGTTTTCAAAAAACCAACCAAAGGTGCCATCTAAGAAGCAAAAGAAAATCATGAAAGAGCAAAACAAGCTACATTTTCTTGTGAAAAGTAGAAAAATATAAAAAGATATCCTCTAAGACACAAGTGCTGAGGGCCAGTTCTTGGAATGAATCCGCAAGGGACTAAAATACAACAAACTAATAAATTCCAAGGATAAGTACCGAGCACCGTTCCAGCAACTTACAGAGCAGCTTGGTGTTGCAATGACTGCAAGAAATATTGAATTATAAACAAAGCTTGCTCTTATGTCTTAGATATATATATATTTGTTAACGATATTAAAAAGGAATGTTAAAACTCTACAAATTTGTTTCGAGCGTGTTGCGCTGTCATCAGGATGGTTTTTTGTTTGCCCACCGCCGATGTTATATGGGCGTGTGGGCCCCCGGGTTTGCGGGTTGTTTTGCACTGGCGGGTTGGCTTGCACGTGTTTTTTTTGGCTTTCCAGGTTTTTGTTTTGGGTGTGTTCACTAACAACGATTTCCATTTATGCCTCAGTTGTTTACTATTTCTGTTTTGGTGTTTAAATGCTAAGTGGGGTTTTTGCATAGAATTAACCATTTTCATTTAAAACATAGGTTGCCCCTTTTTTTGAAACATTGCTGTATGGTGATGTTTTTTTTAATGATTTTCCAGGATATATTGTAGCTTGTTTTTGGGGTCTTTAATTTCCAATATATTTGCTCAGTTCGTTTTGTTTTTAAAAATTTTTCTTTATTAAATGACTGTTTGGGGTTTGCATATCGGGTTTTGAAGTGTTTTCAGTGATCCCTATGTATGTTTTTTTTTCATTTTCTATGTCACAGAAACCGGTATACAATTTGTTGTGAAGAAAATTTGTTTGTTTAGGGGGCACTGCTCCTTTCTGGTGAAATTGCAATATATTATATATATAAAACAGTATAAAAACGTCCTTAAAAAATCTGAAAAAGCTCAACCCCTTGGGGAGCAACATTTGTTAAAAATATTTTTAAAATGAAGTGCTAAAATTCATCTACCAAGCTTGTTTCAAGATATGTCTCCTCCCCAGATCCTGAGGAGAGAGACATATCTTGAAACAAGCTTGTAGATGAATTTTAGCACTTCATTTTAAAAAATATTTTTAACAATATATATATATATATATATTTAATATATATATATATAATATAATATATTATATATATATATATACATTTTTCATCATGATTGTCACGACCGACCCCTGGAGGTCTGCCCCGACAGGAAACGGTCTAGGTGGGAGTGAAGGGAGTGACTGACCTCACACGCTCCGCAAGAGACCACACAATAAAGATTACGATACAAAAACCCCATTTATTCACACCAGCAAAATAAACATTCCAACACACGCCCATGCACGATCACAATAAAACACTCCAACGCACACAACATGCACAATCACGATCAAGCACTCCAACGCACACAACATGCCAATCACGATCAAGCGCTCCAACGCGCACAACAAGCACAATCACAATCAAGCACTCCCACACCCACAACATCACGATTATAAATAAATTTTCGCCATACGACGTACACGATCACAATTACAGCACTCCAGCACATATGACATATACACAATTATAAAGGAATATTCCCCCGTATCAATCCTTTCTTCACACCAATGGAGCGCGTCCACATCCCTGCCCCTGTCAAGTCCGCAGGGAGCACCCTGTCGCACTAGGTGCTCCGAGCCGGGGTGGGTTCTCGCATGGAGTCGCCCAAAGCCGACACCCTCGACTCCCAAGCGGGCAGTGAAGAGAGTGTCCCGGGGGGGGGGGGGGGGGGGTGGTTTTGGGGGGGCTTTTTTCAATTGCCAACAAAACCCACCTCCAAACACTTGTTCACGCCTTGGTGTGTGTGGTGTTTTTGGTGTGTGTGGTGTGTGTGTGTTGTGGTGTGTGTGTGTGATGTGTTGTGTGAGATGAGTAGAGAGAGGATAGATAGAGAGAGAGAGAGAAGAGAGAGAACTCGAACACGGAAAATTTGTAATTGCAAAGGCACCGACCTAGCTGCAATGAGGTCAAGAACAAAAGATGTAAAACACAAACACCACTGAGCGCTGTGACCATTTTTCTACTGATCACGCACATTTACAAAACGAGCCATACAAACTAATGTACTCGTAAATTTAGAATACCGAAAGATAACATACAAAATCACACCCATATGCAACACTCGTCCACCACCCAAACTCGCACAGCTCCCGCACATACAAATTCGCCCCCCCACTTACAATTGCGGGCGGACGCGCGCAAACCACACACACACACACAACACACACACACAAATAAACAAAAGAGCAAGCTTTGATTATAATTCAATATATATATAATAAATATAAATATATTGAATTATAAACAAAGCTTTGCTCTTATGTCTTAGATAAGAAGAAATAGGGGAGATACATTCAAAACTGCAGTGGGCTAGAGTGATTCGCCTTAACTAACAGTATGTGCTTGAGTGGTTGATGGGGAAAAATAAAATAATTGCTTCTCAAAATGAGCCTTCAGCAAACTATATTCTCCAAGGGAGATGACCATCCTTCCAATAGGGAGAGGAAAACACACTAACAATATAACACCTGGTCTATACCGATATTACGAAACAATGAGTGATTCTCCTCAGAACCGCGGAAAGTGTAATTTTGACTCCTCTGCCTTTCCGTTTTAAGAAGTAATGCAATCCCATAAAAGCTGGATGTGCAATACTGTAGTATGTTTGTTGAGTTTTCAAAAAACCAGACCAAAGGAGTAGCTCATCTACTAATGCAAAAAGGAAAATCATGAAAGAGCAAAACAAGCTACAATTTCTTGAGAAAATAAAAATATAAAAAGATATCCTCTTAAGACACAAGGGCTAGGGCGGCAGTTCTTGGAAAGAATCCGCAATGGGACTAAATTACAACAAACAAATAAAAACCAAGGATAAGTAAAATATCCCGAGCACCGATCCAGCAACTTACAGAGTGCAGCTAGGTTGTTGCAATGACTGCAAGAAATATTGAATTATAACAAGCTGCTCTTATGTCTTAGATAGAAGAAATAGGGGGAGATACGCATTCATACCTGCATTAGCAGATGATTCTCCTAACTAACATTATGTGCATGCGGGGGTGGATTGGGCAAAATAAAAATTAAAATGAGCTTCTCAAAATGAGTCCTCAGCAAGCTTAAATTCTCCAAGGGAAGACAACCTCCAATAGAAAGGGGACACAACTAACATATAACTCCTGGTCATATACCGAAAATTTCGAAACGTTGTTGGTTTTCCTCTCTCAGTGACCGCATAAAGATGGTAATTTGACTTCCTCTGTGCCATTTCCGTTTTAAAGAAGAATCAATCCCAGAAAAGGCAGGTTTTTGGGGGTGTGCAATTACTGAAGTATGTTTGTTTGAGGTTATCAAAAACCAACCAAAGGAGCCATCTAAGAAGCAAAAGAACTCATGAAAGAGCAAAACAAGCTACAAATTCTTGTGAAAAGTAGAAAATATAAAAAATATCCTCTAATGACACAATGCTGCTGAGGCCTTTTCATGAATGAATCCGCAAGGACTCAAAAACAACAAACAAATAAATTCCAAGGAAAAGATCCGAGGCAACCGTTCCCGCAACTTACAGAGCAGGGTTGGTGATGCAATGACTGGCAAAAATAATTGAATTATAACAAACTAGCTCTTATGTCCTTAGATATATAATATAATTTGATAACGATAATTAAAAGGAATGTTAAAACTCAACAATTAGTTCGCGAGCGTGTTGCTCTGTCATCAGGAGTGGTTTTTTGGTTTGCCCACCTGCCGATTGTTTAAATAGCGAGTGGTCTCTCTCCCGATTGCGGTTGTTTTGCACGTGCGGGTTTGGCTGCACATGTTTTATTTTTGGCTTTCCAAAGGTTTTTTGTTTTTGGGTTGTGTTCACTAACAACGATTTCCATTAATGCCTGCAGTTGTTTACTATTTCTGATGTTGGTGTTATAAAAGTTGCTAATGGTGGGTTTGCATAGGTATAAACCATATATTTCAGTTAAACATAGGATGAATACCTTTTGAACCATTGCATGTATGGTGAATGTATTTTTTAAAAATGAATTTCCAGGATAAATGGTAGCTATGTTTTTGCGTCCTTTAAGTTTCGCAGAAATATTTGCTAGATCTGTTTAGTATTTTTAAAAATTTTATCTTATATAAATGACTGTTTTGTGGTTTGCATATCAGGATATTGAAGTGGTTTCCATTCCAGTGATCCCAAGTGTTGTCTTTTACATTGTCTGATGTCCACAGTAACCTGGTAAACAATGTTGGTTGTGAAGACATTTTTGTGTTTAGTGGGCACTGCTCCTTTCTGGTGCAATTGCAATATAATATATAATATATATAAACATATAAAAACGTCCTAAAAAATCCTGAAAAACTCAACCCCCTTGGGAGCAACATTGTTTAAAATAGTATAAAAATGAAAGTGCTAAAATTCACTCTACAAAGCTGTATTCAAGATATGTCTCTCACCTCCAATCCTGAGGAGAGAGACATAGCTTGAAACAAGCTTTGTAGATGAAAATATAAGCACTTCATTATTAATAATATTTTTTAAACAATATATATAATATATAAATATATATAATATATAAAAATATATATCAAATAAATATATATATATACATTATTTCAACATTATTGACACGACCGACCCACTGGAGGTCTGCCCTGGACATGATCGGTCTAGGTGGGAGTGAAGGAGTGACTGACCACAACACGCTCCGCAAGAGACCACACGAATAAAGGTAACGATTACAACACCCCATATATTCCACACCAGCAAAAAAACATTCCAACACACGCACCAATAGCACGATTCACAATAAAGCACTCCAACGCCACAACATGCACAATCACGATCAAGCACTCCAACGCACACAACATGCCCACAATCACGACAAAGCGCTCCACGCTCACAACATGCACAATTCACAATCAAGCACTCCTCCCCCCCACAACATGCACGATTATAAATAAAAAATTTTCGCCATACGGCCGTACAACCGATCACAATTACAGCACTTCCAGCACATATGACATATACACAATTATAAAGGAAACTCCCATTCTCAACCTTTCTCCACACCATGGAGCGCGACCACATCCTGCCCCTGTCATGTCCGCAGGGACACCCTGTCGCACTAGTGCTCCGAGCCGGGCTGGTATCTGCGCAGAGTCGCCGCAAAGCCGACAACCCTCGACTCCCCAGCGGGCAGTGAAGAGAGTGTCCCCTGGGGGGGGTGGGGGCGGGGGGGGGGGGACGTAAGCTGATACTGGAGTCCTGACGGGGGTCCCAGGCCGGCCAATTCAAGACGGCGTGCTCTTCTAGCGTCCAACGGTCCCGACCCAGGCGTGGCCCTCGACCAGCGCGTGGCAACATCCCGTCCGTGGTCTCAGCCAGAAACGTGGCCTCGAACCAGCACGTGGCACCCATCCAGTTCGTGCCCATGTGAAGCCCCGGGAGGGGGGAGGGACGTAGCAGGGAGGAGAGTCCTGAGATGCGGAAAGAAGAAGGAAAGGAAGTAAGAAGGGTACTGGAACCCTGCACGACCCAGTACCGCTGAACCATGTGCTTGTCAAGTCCTTATCAGCCACACGTCAAGATGGGCAGGGGAAGGTGTATTAAACGCACCACAGAACACCCATTGAATCAAGTCTTCTCACACGAGTGCAGGTAAAGACTTGCAAAAAAATCAACAGGTTATAAAACAAATATGAATTAATCTTCACCCATCTCTCACTCACCGCTTAACTCACCCGTTTTCCCTCCTGTTAGGAAATAAATATCAACTCAGCGACCATCGCTTAATAACTGCACCGACATATGCAAAAATTCAAATTCACTGGCATAAATTGTCACATTCTTATAAAACATATTTCAAAATAACACAAATCTCCAACCACGCTCCGAACGACAAATTCATGCGTACGCACGCTCGTGAACATAAAACTCGTTCTCCTTGCACACACAAAAACAGACGTGGCCGAATGGATAAAAGTCCGGCGAATGTGACCAGGGCGGAACGAGCGCGACCAAGGAAGTTCCAAACCCTGAATCGCCAGTTCTCCTCCCTTCCCCACCGACAACCACAACACCAATACATAAACAGATAAAGAATTTTGGAAATAATTTAGAATGCCAGGTTAAGATTGAGATTAACCAGAGAAAAGGTCTCACACAATATTTCTCTTAACAATTTCGAAAACAAAAGAAAATTGCGCAAAAAAGTGAAGACAATTCCGGCTACAACACAAATCAAACAGACCACAGAAACTGATTCTTACCAGCACCCAGTGTGACCCCGAAGAGGCGGGTCAAAAGGACTCTCTCTAACCCTCCTGTCCAGACGAGAGTACAGAGGCGAAGATCGGAAACAAAGAGAAATTGAGCCCTCTCCTACAGGTCCGACTGCCGGAATTGAAAGTTACTGACTGTACTCCTCATGGATAAGTAAAGAACCAGGACTGGAGCAGGCGCGCCCCAAAGACATCATCCGCTCGAGTGAAGAGCTAACCTCCCTACGCAATGGCGGCCAACATGCCAGCTTGCGTCACAGAGTGAGCATACATCAAACAAAAAGAAACGAAGCCACGTGCACAGGTAAAAAGACAGGCGAGAGGCCGACAGACAGAAAGTTCGAGAGAAAAGGGAAACCGGCCCCCGAGAACTTGCGAGGATGAAATAGAACGTGGCGTGGAATAAGAGAGAGAGAGAGAGAAAGCAAACCGAAGTTGAAATCTGAACCACACCAAGGAGCAACTGCACCACAAAGCCACCCTAAGTGACGGATACACGACAACAGTCGAACGACAATAAACAAAAAAGTAAATCCCCCCGCCGCCCTAGGAGGGTCGAACGGTCGTAGGCCTCGTGACAAACTCGAGACAAACCTCCATCTAAAAAGCATCTGACCCTCTGAGATACAGTGCACCATTGAACCAAAGTTGTCTCATGTTCCACTTCACAACAATGCGAAAACCGAACCCAACTCTCTGTGATCGACAGAGTACGAAAAATCCAATACAAACAAACCACGATAGAATCCCACCGAGAAATCCATAATACGACATTTATCAAACAACTAAGCAAAACTTCCAACATGAAAGTAACAATCCTAACCATTGGTTAATCACATACCGTTAACCTCACTGAAGTAGAAAACTGTCACTACACCTGATACAGAGACCAAAAGGGGATATAACCCTGGTTAGGGGAAGTGATCCTCTGAACACGATTTTCCAATGCGCTGACTACGGAGACTCGTGCTAAGATAGACAGCAAACCGTATTACATGGAACCCTTGAAATATGAAACGGGAAAGTGAACGCCATGACTCGGCAGCTGCCACTGCCTAAACTACATGATCGACGACTACGTAGCCCGGATCCCCGTCCAAGCACAGGAGTGATGAAGATCGCCAATCTCCAGACAAAACTACCGGCCGAACTTCTTCATGGCCCGCCAATGCGCGTCCAAATACTGCCTGAGAGATTCAGCAACCGTAGGGGCATCGATAGTCCCTAAGGCGGGACAGTCCCTCTGGGTACCGGGGGGGGGGGGGGGGGGGGACCACGCAGATTCTAACCACTGACCGAAGTTAAGTGCGGTGACCGCGATCGGGATGGAGGATTAATTGGTCCCACCAGTTCGACCCCAACCTTTGCAGAATGGCTCCCCAACCCCTGAGCACTGACCCAAGGGAACACCGCATCAGGTGAGGGCTACCCTTAGGGCGTTGTCCGTTGGCCGGACATCTGCAACTGCGTGCAGTACCGCCTAACTGCGGCGTTCATCCCCGGCCCAAAAGAAGTCTTGTCTAACACGCTCGAGAGGTCCGCTTGAGCCCATATTACCTGCCATGTCGGGTGGAAACGTGGGCCCTGCCGGAGACAGACTCTACAAGCAAAGGGAACAACACTCTGTTTTTGGCCACACGATCTGCCAGAGTGACAACCCTAAAGAGGATCCCTTGTGAGCTTGAAGCTCACCTTGGCGTGTTGGGCAAGACTGACGGGACGAACCCACCAGTTGTCGCAGGTCGTTGGACATCAGAGTCCCTGGCCAAGAAGGACGAACATGGAAAAGCATGCAGATCGGCACTTTCGCAAGGACCTCGACAGAGATCGGCTGAAGACGGGACGCAACACCTGTTCCTGGCTTCTCAGCTTTGGGCGCGTGGGAAACTCCCACACACGCCTGTACAGGCAGATCGGCCGTAGACACGGACTGACTGCGTCCGTCCGCAAATGGTAATGGATTGGGAAAAACTAAAAAACACAAAACTAAGGGATACAGAGTGTCGCTCCACTCGCGATAGGCCATACTTCGCCACACGAAGTAAGGGGTGGAGAAGAAATAAGTACAGACGGACGGGTGAGGTAAAACCACAGCCGTCCAACCCGCACACACATAACTAGCGCCCCGCCGGGCCTCAGGGGAAACTAAGATCCTTATCAACAAAGAGCGTTGATGCTCCCGAATCCCTGATGGTGTTCGAACCCAAGGAGGACACCACAACAGAGAGAAACACTGGCTCTGCTGAAATCAACCAGAATCTGGGATGGAACCCACGTAGCCAGGCACGAGGATCGTTGAAAGACCAGCCCCCACGACTACCACGGCATTAGGACAATCATTCACTAAAGATAGGGGCCAGGAACGACCACAAAGAAAACACAGTCGGGGCGCTGAAAATCCCCGAAGAACAGCCTGCCTTGTTCACCCCACTATCAGTTGTCAGCACCTTAATGCACTAAAATCCTGTGGTAGGGCTTCCTCTACCGTTATCAGCGATGCCCAAAAGCCCTGCGAAGCTTCAGCAAACGATCCTCAGCTGTGTGAATTCGCAGGCCGCGAAATCCTGTGTGCTGCCCTTCGCCTATACGGATCCCTCAACTCTGGGGACACAGATTATGGTGAGCTGTTTCAATGAGGAAGCAAGATCCTCAACTGCCATCCAGCTCCAACGTAGCCTAAACTGACGCCAGTACCCATCGACTTGCGGCAGCCTCTCACCAAACTGCAACGAAGGTCACATCAATATTCTTCTTCTTCATGGACCAAAACATCCTCCTGTAGGTCTCTGGGTAGGTGATAACGCTTAACGCAAAGCGTCCAACTGCATGTCTGCATAAGACGCACCTTCATTAGATGAGCACACACACTTCCCTTGCAGCACCAGATAATCCAGAAAAAAGGTGCATAGCCTTATGCTCCACAAACAATTGGAAGAACAAGCAACCAAGTCGAAATGCCTAAGAACATATCATGTCCGTCACTAGGTCTGAAAACACAGGAAGCACATGTCACTTTGGTCCTCTAACACAATCACATGCCAGGTGATTAACCCCCTGATTACAGAAGCGGGGAGGCCGCGAAAGACGTTGTTTCCATCACCTTCCCTACGCAGAGCCTCCATCTGTCTAGTTCTTCCCTACGAGGCTATCCTTCATGTCAGAGGCCTCTTCCCTACGCCGATCCTTCCTGTCCTGGCGCCACCTCTCTACGCTGAGCAGCCTCCTCTCTACGGCTGAGCCTCCTGTCGAAGCAGTCCACCTCACCTACCCTGAGCCACCTGTTTTAGCGAAGCCTCCTCCCTACGCTGAATATAGCCTCATCTTATGCATAACCTCCCTGACAGTCAGTCCCTCCTCTCTACGCAAACCTCCATCCAATCCACTCTTCCCTACGGAACCTTGCATCTATCCCTACGTTCTATCCCTACGTAAGGCTTTCTTCCAGCCTAGCAGCCTCCTCCCTACGCTGCGCGCCAGAAACAAAAGGACAGAGGATTAAACCAGAGCGGGGGTTCACCACACCCGACACGGGAGGATGATCCGTCTGACCCGTCCCTTATGTGTCACGAACTTTCCCATAAAGGAAAGTCTTCTGGGGCATGCCCCTTACGAGGGTAAGCCTGGAGAGGGAGAAGGATTTCGGTCTCTCCCTCTGCGACTCAACAGAAGCCCAACAGTTGCTTCGCTATACTCCTGACTCTTCCTAGCGGGAAGTGGCCCAGTCGGGGTCTCGACAGGGAGACCCCCCATCGAAGAGTATTAAAAGTACTCACTACTTGGACTACCTGCTACAGCACAGGAATAGGTAGACGATACCGTAGTCGAGACTGGTACTAATAGTAGGGACTACAGAAACATTTTGAATACCCTTCTTCTTCGACTCACGCGTCGCCACAGCCACCAGCAGCCGGACGGCCCATGACAACAATATCCTAACAGTATCCCCAAATACAGGGAAAACAATTCCACTAGAGAAAAAAAAAACAAAAATTTATAGGGGCATGTGTAATAAGTGTGTATAGTGTGTGTGCGTGTGTGCGCCAAGTTCCGGCTGCTCCCACTCTGGCAACCCAAACCGCGCTCTCAGCACTAGAACAATGCGTTGGGGGCACACCGAAAAAAAAACGAAACAAAAACTATGTCCCGGCTGCCCCCACTCTGGCAACACCGCGCACTCATACAGCATCAGAGCAACAGTGCGGTGGGGCTGGCCGGAAAAAAAACAAAACAACAACCTAGCAGACTGGATCCGTGATGAAGGAAACAAAAAAGAAAAACACTAGCGATCCGTATACACCCCCCTGTACTAACAACCCGGAGAGAAAAAAAAATACAAAAAATAGGCTAAAAACAAAACAGGAATGGGAAGACAGAGCGGCAACAGAAGGGGCAAGACTTACGCCGACCCTGCGTGAGGTACCCGGCGGAAGGAGGTCCGGAACGGTCGAACTCCTCCTGGTCTCACCTCGACCCCCGAGTCACGCCGGAATGTTCCGGGGGGGGGGCTCAGGCCACCAAAAGACTCCCTTTACTCTAGAGTCACCCAGCCAACAACACCCACGAACAAACACACAACTGACTAAACATATACCAAAAACCAGTACAACACAAAACAGTACATCAGCGAACAGAGAGAGACAGCCAGAAGATCCCTGCACATCCCGGACGAGCCCCCACAAATGTCACGACCGACCCCTGCGGTCCCCTGACAGGAAACGGGGGATTCTAGGTGGGAGTGGAAGGGAGTGACTGACCTCACACGCTCCGCAAGAACCACAACAAAAAAGATTACGATACAAACCCCCCGATATAATCACACCAGCAGCAAAAATAAAATTCCAACACACGCACCATGCACGATCAACAATAAAGCACTCCAACTCACACAACATGCACAATCACGATCAAGCACTCCAACGCACCAACATGCCCATACACTGATCAAGCGTCTCCAACGCGCACAACATGCACAATCACAATCAAGCACCGCCACACCCACAACATGCACTATTATAAATAAATATTACGCCATAACGACGTACAAACGATCACAATTACAGCACTCCAGCACATAAACAATAACACAATTATAAAGGAATATTCCAGTATCACTCCTTTCTCACACCATGGAACGCGTCCACATCCCTGCCCCTGTCAAGTCGCAGGGAGCACCCTGTCGCAACTCGGTGCACCGAGCCGGGCTGTTCTCGCAGGGAGTCGCCCAAACCGACAAAACCCTCGAACTCCCAAACGGGGCAGTGAAGATAGTGTCCGCCGGGGGGGGGGGGGGGGGGGGGGGGGGGGGGGGGGGGGGGGGGGACTAGCTGTTACAGGAGTCCTGGACGGGGTCCAGGTCCGGCCCGGCAAGACGGGGGCGGGCTCTTCTAGCAGTCCACGTTCCCGACCAAGGCGGTGGCCTCGACCAGCGCGTGGCAACCATCCCGTCCGTGGTCAAGCCATACGTTGCCTCGACCAGCACGATGGCACCATCCGGGGAGTTTCGTGCTACCAGGGTGAAGCCCCCGGGAGGGGTGAGGAATAGCTGGGAGGAGAGTCGGAGAGGAGGAAAAGAAGAAGGAAGGAGGTAAGAAGAAGGGGTACTGAACCCAGCCGCATTACCGTCTGACCATTGTGCTGTCAAGTCTTTATCAGCCACTCTCGCATGAAGGGCGAGGGAAGTTATTAAACGCACCCCAGAACAAACCCATTGAATCAAGTCTTCTCACACTATGGCAGGTAAAAGACTTGGCAATAAATCAACAGGTTATAAAACAAATATGAATTATCTTCACACCTTCTCCTCCCTCACGCTTAACGTTTCCATCCTAAGAAATAAATCAACAACAGCGACCATCGCTTAATAACTGCCACCAAGACATTTGCAAATAGTAAATCAAATGCATAATTGGTCACAATATTAAAAACACAATTCAAAAAAACACAAATCTCCAACCCAACGCATCCAAACACAAATCATGCGTACGCACGCTCCAGAGAACATAAAACACTTCTCCTTGCACACACAAACATACGGTGGCCGAAGGATAAAAGTCCGGCGAATGTGACAGGGGCGGACGAGAGCGAGACCAAGGAAGTATCCAACCCTGAATCCCAGGTTCTCTCCCATCCCCCCACCGAACTAGTAACCACAACACCAGAAACATAAACAGGAGAAAGAATTATGGAAATAAAATTAGAATGGCCAGGTTAAGATTGAATTAACCAGAGAAAAAGGTCTACATCACACAATATTTCTCTTACAATTTCGAAAACAAAATGAAAAATTGCGCAAAAGTGAAGACTAAGCTGGCTACCAACAACAAATCAAACATCAGACGTCACGAAACTACTGATGCTTCCCAGCAACCCCGTGGGTGACCCCCGAAGAGGCGGGACAAAGGACTCCCTCTACTAACCCTCTGTACAGTCGAAGACAAGGCGAAGATGCGGAAACAGAAGAAATAGATGTCCCTCTCCTACAGGCCGACTGCAGGAAATTGAAAGTACTGACGTAAACTCTCGATGCTAAGGTAAAGAACCAGACTGGAGCATGCGCCCCCAGAGACATTACCGCTCGAGTGAAGAAGCTAACCACCCTTCCAGCAATGGCGGCCAACATGCCATGCTGCGTCACGAGTAGCAAACCTTCCAACTAAAAGAAACGAAGTCACGTGCCGACCGGAAAAAAGACAGGCGAGAGGCCCGATCAGACAGAAAAGTTCGATAGAAAGGTAACCGGCCAACCCGTGAACATGCAGGAAGAATAGCACGGCTGTGGAATTAGAGAGAGAGAGAGAGAAAAGCGAAACCGAAGTTGAGCTTAACCACACCAAGTTGCAACTGCACCACAAGCCGACCCTATGGGACGTAAACACGAACAACAGCAACGACAATAAACAAATAAGTAATTCCGCCCGCCCCTAGGTGGGTCAACGTCGTATGTGGCCTCGTGACAAACTCGTGACCATGATCCCTAAGTCTCATACACAACCGGAAAAACAGTAAACAGATAAATGTAAGAAAACAAATGATGCACCTAAAGTTTCTCTCCCCATAACAATACTTCTCTTTTCTTCAAGGCATAGAAGTATTTACATCGCAACAGAGCGAATTACGTCCCTTTTCCTCATATTGCAGCAAAACTCAACAATTTTGGTCCGTGAACATTTGTTTACATATATCATGACATACATCATATCTTAAATCTTGAATGAGGACATTCCAGCAAAAAGTGAATTTCATCTTCTTTTTTTGACACACAAAGGGCAGCTTAATTGAGTTATTTTTGTATCTGTAGAGAGAGAGAGAGAGAGAGAGAGAGAGAGAGAGAGAGAGAGAGAGGAGAGAGATGAGAGAGAGAGAGAGAGAGAGAGAGAAGAGAGAGGAGCAAAAAAACTCAAACACAAAATAATTAAATTGAAAAGGCCACCGAACAACTGCAATGAGGTCAAGAACAAAATTAGAACACCCACCTCTCGTGCATATACATAAATATGAAAGAAAATAGTACTAGCCAAACAAAGTTCTCCTGAAATTACTCTGGCATTTGTGTGTTAACTGGTAAACGTTATCCTCTCTTCTTTGATAGGTGCTTTTAAAAATAAATGAAAAAATCTGACAGATAGAGGAGAGAGAGAGAGAGAGAGATAGGAGAGAGAGAGATAGATGAGAAGAGAACAGAGAGAAGAGAGAGAGAGAGATTTGCCTACCTCCGAAGCAAGGTTGACAAATACATGTAAACAAACAAACAAGCAAACCAAACCCAACATGGATTTATGAAGATTAACTATTACTACCTACTGCTGCACTCACAACATTAAGACTACTGTTTTCTGGCTGCTCCAACTCCTTCCTACTCCACCTACTACTGCTATACTGCTACTGTACTACGCTGCAGTTTGCTGCTGCTGTTTGCTGCTGCTGAACGCCTGCCTCGCTGTAGCAGTTGCAGTGGCTGTAGCAGTTTGCGTGCTGCTGTAATTTGTTTCGGTCAAAAGAATGTCTTTTCGGCCGTCCGCCGTTTCCAAACTTTCCGCCGCAATGGAATCAGTCGACAGCCGTTTTCCCTCCTCCCAACTCGCCGCAATGGAATCAGTCGTCAGCCGTTTTGTCCCAACACGCCCAAGGAATCAGTCTGACAGCCGTGTCCAGCTCTTGTCTGGTGCCGGCCGATCACTCCTCCCAGGCTCAACAAAGGCAGAAATCCATTGTTCAACTCATTCTGGTGCCACTACATCACTCCCAGCCAAACTATGGGACAGAAATCATTGTTTTCACTCTTTGTCTGGTGCCACTTCATCACTCCCACCAAACAATGGGCAGGAATCCATTGTTCCAGACATTGTCTGTTGCGCCGATCACTTCCCAGCTCAACAATGGGCAGAAATCCATTGTTCACTCTTTGACTGTGCCACTCATCACTCCGCGAGCCAAACAATGACAGAAATTCCATTGATTCACTTCATTGTCTGGTGCCGCCGAACACTCCCAGCTCAACAATGGGCAGGAATCCATTGTAACAGGTCTTTGTCTGGTGCCGCGCCGACACACCCAGCTCAACAATGGGCAGAAATCCATTGTTCACATCATTGGTCTGGTGCACACATCACTCCCAGCCAAACAATGGACAGAAATCCAAAGTTCACGTTCTCTTTGGTCTGGTGCCGCCGAACACTCTCACCAGCTCAACAATAGGGCAGGAATCCATTATTCAGTCCTTTGTCTGGTGCCGCCGATCACACCCATCGCAACAATGGGCAGGAATCCATTGTTTCAGGCTTTGCCTGGTGCCGCCGCACAACGTCCCAGCTCAACAATGGGCAGAATCCCATTGTTCACCTCTTTGTCTGGAGCCACCGATCATTCCAGCCAAACAATGGTCAGGAATCCATGTTCCACTCTTTGGGCCACCGACACATCACCGGCCAAACAATGGGCAGGAATCCCCAGCGCCTGCATTGTTCAAGACCAGACAATTAGAACCGCGCCAAGAGCTCGGTGACTGACAACCCTTCCGTACTCTGCAACATCATGGCGCCACCAGCATCATTCCTGTCCATAGCAGCATTCTTTGTACATCCACATACAGCAACAGATCTCCACACATTTATCGTTAGTTTTTCTTTCTTACTTCTCCCACCACCTCCACCCACCCACTCCCCCATCCTAAAATCACTCTCAACCTTACAACAATATATTAATTTTCCACTTAATAATCATATTGTATTAAGAATACAACGAAGGCAAGAAAGTGTAACTTTCTTTTTTACTTGCAGTATCAGCGATTCAACTTGAACAATACATACGCCCTGGCTAGTCAAATACCACCGTCCACTTTTGAGCGGGCGGTTGAAGGAGGGACCCCAAACTCAGTTCCATGTTGTGACTGCGTGTGATGTGTGTGTGTGTGTGTGATGTGTGTGTGTGTGAGTGTGTGTGAGTGTGTGTGTGGAGTGAGTGTTGAGAGTGTGCGCGTGATTACGCTGCGTGCGTTCGGGGCGAGAGTGTGTGTGTGTGTGAGTGTTGTGTGTGGTGTGTGTGTGTGTTTGTGTGTGTGTGCGTGCGTGCGTGCGTGCGTGCGATGAGTTTGTGTGTGTGTGTGAGTGTGTGTTTGTGTGTGAGGTGATGTGTGAGTTGGTGAGTGTGTGTATGTGAGACTGAGAACGGGATGATCGCAGAAATGGCTGGTGAGAGTGTGCGTAATTCCTTGCGAGAGTCGTTCCGTGCGTGCGTGCGTGTGTGTGTGTGTGTGTGTGTGTGTGTTGTGTTGTGTGGTGTGTGTGTGCGTGCGTGTTTGTGTGTGGGTGTGTGTGTGTGTGTGAGTGTGTGTGGTGTGTGTGGTGTGTGTGGTGGTGTTGTGCATGCGTACCGTGCGTGCGTTCGTGGTACCGTGCGTGCGTGCATGAATGTGTGAGTGTGTGTGTGTGTGTGTGTGTTTGGGAGTGTGAGTGTGTGTGTGTGAGTGTGTGTGTGTGTGTGTGCGTGCGTGCGTGCGAGTATCGTGTGCTTTGCGTGGCGTGGCGTGCGTGCAATGCGTGTGCTTTGTGCGTGCGTGCGTTGCGTGCGTGGCGTGCGGAGCGTGTGATGTTTGTGTGTGAGTGTGGGTGTGTGTGTGAGTGTGTGTGTGGGTGTGTGTTGTGTGTTGTGTGTTTGTGTGTGTTTTTGGGCCTGCGCGCTCGCGTGAGCGTGTACTAGTGCTGCATTATGTGCATGCGTGCGTGCGTGCGAGCGTGTAGCGTGCGTGCGAGTTTTGTGCGTGAGGTGTGGGAGTTGTGGCGTTGCGTTCTGAGAGTAAGTGTGTGATGTGTGTGTGAGTGTGTTGTGTGTGTGTGTGAGTGTGATATGCATGAGTGTGTGTGTCATTGCATGAGTGTGTGTGACTGATGATAGTTGTGTTGATTGTAAGGAGTGGTGTAGAGATAGTAATGAGATGTGTACAGCAAATGAGTGTGTGTGATTGATATGAGTGAGTGTAATGCATGAGTGTGTGTGTGTGTAAATGCATGAGTTAGTGTGATTGCATGAGTGTGTTGTGATGCAAGAGTGAGTTGTGTGTTTGTGTGAGTGGTTTGTGATGTTGAGTGTGAATGCATGATAGTGTGTAGATTGTGCATGTGTGTGTAAATAGCATGAGAGAGTGGTAATTGCAAGATTGAGAGTGATTGCATGCGTGTGTGTAATTGCAATGGAAGTATAGTGTAAATGCAGAGAGTGTTGGAGAGAGTGCATGAGTATGAGGTTGTAAATGCATAGCGTGTGTGTAAAAGCATAGTGTGTTGAATGCATGAGTTTGTGTGAGATTGCAAGATTGAGTGATTGCAGAGTAGTGTGTGATTGCAGAGAGTGTGTGAGTGTGTGTGTGTGGAGTGTGTGAGTCGTGTAGTGTGTGTGATTGCATGAGTGAGAGATCAAAGTGCAAGAGTGAAGGTGATAAAAACAATAGTGTTGTGATTTAGCTTTATTGAGAGGAGAGATGAGTGATGTGTGAGTGAGAGTGTGTGTGTGTGTGTGTGTTGAGTGGATTGCATGAGATGAGTGAAAATTTCATGAGTTGTGAAGTAATAGCAATGAGTGAGTGTGGATTGCATGAGTGAGATAATAACATGAGGTAGATTGTTTAATTGCATGAGTTTTGTGTGGATTGCAATAGAGGAAGTAATTTCAATCGTAGGTGGTGATTAATAACCTAGAGTGTGTTGGTGATTAGCATGAGAGTGAGAAATTGCATGATTGAGAGTAAAAATTCATGAGTGAGTAGAGAAAGCATGAGTGTGTGTTACAATACAAGAGTGCGAGAAATATCATGCGAGGAGTAAATTACAAGAAGTGTGAGAGGTGAAAGCAAGGTTGAGAGAGATTGCCAGAGTGAGTGTAAGAAAGCAAGATGTTTGAAAGCCTGAGTGTGTGTGTGAATGGCAAGAGGTGAACGTGATTGCATGAGTGTAGTAGTAATTGCATGAGTGGTGTGTAATAAACAAGAGCGTGTGTTAGGAGGAATGCAAGAGTGTGAGTGAATGCATTAGATATTAGTTAGAGATTAACAAGAGTGTTTGTGGAGAAATCCTGAGTAGTGAGAAAATGCCAGAGTTTGAGTAATAAACCAGAGAGAGTGTGTGAAAGCAATAGAGATAGAAATAGCCTAGCTAGAGAGTGTACAAAAATCATGAGTGAGTGTGAGATTGCAATGAGTGAGTGAAAATACATGAGAGTGATAAACTTAGCGCAAGAGTGTAGGTAATTAACAAGAGTGATGTGTGTGAAAGCATGAGTTTAGAGAATGCAAGAGTTGTGAGTGGTGCTGCAAGCGAGTTTGTAAAAGGCCAAGTCGAGAGTGTGATAGCAAGCGTTAGATATCAAGCAATGCGTTGAGGAGAAATTGCCATCGTGAGATACCTACGCCTGCTATAGTGTTAGAAAGCCAGCGAGTATAAGATAAACCAGCGAGTATAGGAGCTAACATGAGAGAGATAGAGAGTAGTCTAGCCAGCGAGAGATATAAAGGCAATAGAGTTTGAACTACACAAAGCGTGATAAGAGCAATCATACAAGAGAGACAGCAAGAGAGTTAGAGAAGAGCCAGCTAGAGAGAGAGAAAGCAATAGTGTGGTGGTTCTAGCAAGACTTATTGATGAGCAATCCACATATAGAGTGACTGCAAGAGTGAGAGGAAAATTGCATTAGATAGAGAGCTAGCAATGTGCGAGAGAGAGATATGCCATATAGTAGTTACCGAATCAAGATAGTGTTGTAAAAACCATCTGAGAGAGTGCAAGCCAAGATAGATAGAGCTAACCAGAGTGAGAGGGAAAACCATAGTGAGAGTGGAATGCCAGCGAATGAATGTAGGATAGCATGAGAGAGTAGACCAAACCAGACGATGATAGATAGCATGGTCAAGATTGAGTGATAAATTCAAGAGTTAGTGAGTGAGATATGCCATGCGAGATGAGAACATGCATTAGAGAGATGCAAGCATGCGAAGAGTGACCCAATCCATTCAGATAGGAGTAAGAATCCATCTAGGTAGAGAGTATAAAGTAACACTAGCGTGATAACGCCGTAGCGACAAGTTGGCAGAGAGTCTCTAGGAGAAAGGTAGTGGAGCGGAGCAATAGCGAGGCGGTGATGAGGGATGCGTGATTGTTATGGACCTTGAAGTAGTATGTAGAAGTAAGTAGTAAGTAAGTTGCGTCTTCGTCGTAGACGTCGTCGTCTACGTCGTCGTCACATCAACGTTATTATCATATTGATGAAAAAAGTGGATGAATGATAAACATCAACATGCCAAACATCAACATCATCAACAACAACATCATCAATCATCATCAACAACATCATTAAAAATATAAATATTAAAAAATATAAAAGACTAAATAAAAAAAAAAATAATAATTATAATTCATTATAAATCAAATTAATGATGTATAAAGAATGATGTTGTTGATGTTAACATCATCATCTTGAACAATCATCCAACAACAACAACAACAACATCAACATCATCAACATCATCATCATCATCATCATCATCAACATCATCATTATATATCGTTAATGTTGTATTCGTTGTTGTTGTCATTTTAATCCTTCATCTTCTTCTCTGTCTGTCTCTTATCTCCCTTCTACCTGATGCGAGCACGGCCGGGGCGCGCGCGCGCGAGAAAATGTGTTGTATGTGTGCGTGCGTGCGTGCGTGCGTGCTTATGTTGCGTGCGAGCGTGCGTATGTGTGAGGTGTGCCCACTCGCAAGCAGGCTTGAATATATCTTTTCTTCCGTATCCACAGTTGTCCACGTGCTGAAATCCGGATTATTTCTTTTTGTGAGTGCATTTACATCAAACCTGACTGGTTGCAGTCTTCATTCTGTCTAGGGCCCTTCTTGACTGTCTGTCTGTCTGTCCATGTCTGTCCCCTGTCTCTCTCTCTCTCTCCTGGACTCTCCTCTCTCATTTCCTCCTCATCTCTCTCACTCTTCTCTCCTCTCACTCTGGAAACTGAAAAAACGCAAACAGGGATACAGCATCAATATGGCTGCAGTTAAAGAAATAACAGACAAGTCGAGAAAGAAATCAGTCAATAACTGCGACTATGAGGACAGCTAACACTTTCAACAATCCATTTCCTTCAGGTAACTGAATCATACAAACAGCTGCGCCGAGCACATTTCTTTAATTCGATATGATACTCCCAGCTGGTTCTCCAATCGTTTTGCCAAGAACGATTGAAATACTAGAGATACATTTAGCATCCCGCTTTCTTGCTATTAAGACAGTTGGTTCCAATAATTTCAAAACTTAAAACTCAAAGCAATGGGACCAGATAACTTAAATGCATCTATACTCAAGCTTGCTCAACCTTAGCATTGTTTTTGATACCCGTTAACGTAAGTTTATAATTTGTTGTATTGATCAGACATGACTTCCCATGTGGTCAAAAGAGGCAGCGAAAAGTTATTCCCATTACCCAAAATCAAGAGATTCTACTGATTTAAACAAAACAAATATTATACCAATATCTCTTTCATCCGTAGTATCGAAACCACTTGAAAGCATGTTACACAACACCTAACTAAAACCATATGGAACATCACAAACTGCTATTCCAACACCCATTTCAGTCAGGCTTTCGTCTAAATCCCGCATGCCACACGGCCTAAAACAGCCTCTGTGATATCAGGCATATCAGCATCAAACGAAAGACAACTTCACCCCCTGGGGGAACTGTTTTTCCCCCTAGATTTTAAGAAAGCCTTTAGAATCTATGTATAACCCACAATCAATTATTAAACAAAATGACTGCATTATGTTTCAAATCCGGCAGTAGTCACCTACTTTCAGTCCTAAACTTGAAAACAGGAACCCCAGGCGTGTTTACTTAAACGTTACATATTCCTCTGAAGTAATAGTGAGCTGTTGGCGTTCCACAGCGCTCAGTCCTTGGACCTCATTTGTTCTGTTTTTTATAATGACCAACCTGATGGCACCAAATCACACAAAGATGTCATCTGTGATCTGTTTCGCTGACGACAGTTTCTCTTACACATGTAGTGATACAAACATCAAGTCTGTACAAATATCGTATACAACAAATATCAAACTGATGATTAGAAATGTTCAAACCAAAACCGAATGGACCTTGAATAACCGCCCAAAACAAAATGATGGACCAAGCATCGAGACATAAACATCAACGACAGCATTAAATTTTAGCCTAAAAATGAGTGAAACCTTGACGTAGCAGTATACCGAACACCCGTGACTTAGGGCGTGGATTTATTGAAATAAATTTAAATGGCAAATCACATATAAATCATGGTTGCAAACAGTTTGACCCCCACCGCAATTTGTATTTGCTCAATAAACTCAGTTATAATATGAACCACACATCCGGAGAAATTATTTTTAATTGAACCCCTTCCTTTTCTCACAATCAACTATGCGATCCCCTGGTCCTGGAAGTGGTGCCGGTGAAAAACACATAACAAAGATCAACTCATGCAAGCGGGGATTAATCTGATTCTTCCCGACAAGTATCTAACAACCATCTGGCAAATTCGCAAAACTAATGATTCTACCACTGCAGAGCCAACTGATTCTATAATAATGCAGTACTAATGTTAAAGTCCATGCCAAACATGGCGCAACATATCTTGCTGAGTTTTATCCAAATGGCAACAAACGCGAATGATTTCAAATAATAACATTTTAAACCACGTGACCGCATTGAATTTGTTCAAAACTAGTTTTTGCATTTTTTGGTCCATCTGTGTGGAAACTCCACTTCCTTCCACTCCGACTGCCAAAACATGTCAAATCACCAGGCCGTCCATCAAATCAGCAATACATAAACAATTACTTTGAACACTGAAATCTAACCTATTGATCATGTTCTCAAAACGCCCTACTTTTGAGTTTGCCACTATATTAGCTGATGAAAAATGTGTATGAATGTATGTGTGGTGGGTGGTTGGGTGTGTGGTGTGTGGGAGTGGGTGTTACGCGAGCGGTGCGTGTATGAGTGTGGCGTGTGCGTGCATTAGAGCTGCGCACGAACGGAGCGTCTGAATATGTTTTGTAATTTTGTAATGGAAAATTTTTTAATTTAATCATAATAATCTTACTCACTATAGATATTGTTATTATTAGAAATGTTGCTAAAATCTTCATTTGTGTTCTACCATTATTAATATGTAGCAGTGTGTTTATTGAATGTTGTAGAATAGCAAGGACAGGATATGGAATGAATTAGGCACTGCCTAAAATCTCTAATCCTCCTAGATAATACAGTTTTTGAGTCAATTGAGTCTTGAGTCTCTCTCTCGTCTCGTTAGGGGGCTGGAGCGAGGGATGAGGGCTGGTGATGATGAGGGCTGTGAAGATGAGGGCTTGTGGAAGAGAGGCAGGTGATTCATGAGGGCTTGTGAAGATGAGGGCAGGTGAAGATTAGGGCTAGGAGAAGCGAGGGAGCAGGGGTGAGAACAAAGTACCACGAGGGTGACAAAAGTTATCAGAATAGGTTTGCAGCAACGCAGTTAATCAAGTTGTTTGATTCTTTTTTAAGTTCAGATAATTGAATCTAAACTGCCACACAGCCAGGTCACTGAGCTGCGACGCCTCTGAAGACCCAATTCCTGCAGACCACACTGAAGTCCTGTGGAACTGTCCGGACAGGTCGTCCTAATAAACCCCATGCAGTCCCAAACCCTGACCCTACAGCTACGCCTGGATCACGACCGACGGACAGAGCCGGAAAACAGAGGGAAAGACAAGTACCTCCTGACAGGCTTCAACACACTGACAGCAACGACGACGTCAAACTCAGAATGCCCGAGCGCGGAATAAAACAGCCAATTAAAAATTCTGACGTTCCATATAACCGTTTGACTGGCATGAACACGAACCGATTGCCTTTGGTGTACAGTTTTGATTGAGTATCAGTATTGAATGTATGTACAGATAGATTTGGTGTACAGTATTGAATTAATTCAACCAAGTGCCAGATGGGTTAAAGTCCGATCTGGCCTATCACACGAGCATGGTCAGATACAGCGACGCACAATGACAAATCCAATACAAACAATCACAGCTTGCAGATACAGACAGAGAGCCTCAAGACAATCCATGAACCACCATATCAACAGCATGCAGAAACAGACAGAGACACTCAAGACCATCCATGAACAGGCCTCTCACAGCAAGCAGATCAACAGAGACACAAGACAAACCATGAACAACCTATCACAGCATGCAGAAACAAGAGACCTCAAGGACAATCCCCAGAACAGAACCTATCATCGAGCATGCAGAAACAGAGACCACAAAGACAATCCAGAACAGTACCAGACCACATCAATGCAGATACATACAGAAGACCACAAGACAATTCCATGAAACAGGCCTATCACCAGCAATGCAGATACAGAGACCCTCAAGACAAACCATGAATCAGGCCTATCACAGCAGCAGAAACGACAGAGACCTCAAGGACAATCCATGACCAGGGCCAAACACAGCATGCAGAAACAGAGACCTCAAGACAATCCAATGAACAGGCCTATCACAGCCAGCAGATACAACAGAGACCTCAAGACAATCCATGAACAGGCCCTGATCACAGCATGCGATAAAGAGACCTCAAGACAATCCAAGAACAGCCTAACACAGCATGCGAGAAACAGGAGACCCGCCAAGACATCCATACCCAAAGGATAGATGGAGCTGCAACGGGGACCCCAATGGATAAACCGTTTAGTTCACTGATGCACTGTTCCAGGATCCAAGGGGTGGTATCACAGAGAGAGAAGAGAGAGAGAGAGAGAGAGAAGAGGAGAGAGAGAGGATAGAGGATGAGAGAGAGATAGAGAAAGGATAGAGAGTAAAGAGAAGATATGGGGTGGGACAGACGAGACAGATAGAGAGAGAGACAGAGAGAGGAGAGAGAGAGAGAGAGGAGAGAGAGAGAGACGAGAGAGCCATGAGACAGATAGAAAGACAGATAACAGACAGACAACCAGACAGAGAGCAACAGACATGTCAATCGCTTGGAATGGAAGAAAAACGGGACAGAGGAGGAAGAGGAGTATTAAGGAGCCCCACAGGATATACGACGACAGACAGTATTGATAAGACCCCACAGGAGGACAGAGACCGACAGTATGAAGACAGTCCCCCATTACGGACAGAGACAGAGAGATAATAGACTGCCCCACAGGACGGACGGTAAAGACAGACGTATAGACAGCCCACAGGACGGACGAAGACAGACAAGAGTATGAGACAGCCCAGAGGAAAGGACAAGACAGGAGAGTATGAACATAGCCCCACATACTGACGAAGACCGACAGGTATGAACAGCGCCCACGATGGACGGACGGAGACCCAAGTATGAGACAGCCCCAAGGACGACAGAGAAAGACAGATATGAGACAACCCGCCCACAGGACGGACGAAGACAGACAGTATGAGAACCGCCCCCAAGGACGGACGAAGACAGACAGAATGAGAGAGCCCCACAGGACGGGAGAAGACAGAGCTATGAGACAGCCCACAAGACGGGGACAGAGACAGACAAATGAGACAAGCCCCACAGGACGGACAAGACAGACAGTAAGAGACAGCCCAGAGGACGACGAAGACCGTACAGTATGAGAAGCCCAAACAGTGACTGACAGATGACAGACAGTAAGAGACAGCCTCACACAGGACGACAGAGACAGACATTATTAGACAGCCCCCACAGGACGGACAGAAAAAGAGGGGGGGACGAAGAGAATGAGACAGCCCCACAGACGGACAGAGACAGACAGTATGAGCCCGTCCCACCGGACGACGAAGACAGACCAGTTATGAGACAGCCCCACAGACGGACAGGACAAACAGTATGAGACCGCCCCAGAGGACGGTACATAGACAGACCTATGAGAAGCCCCACATACGGAAGAAGAACCCCAAAGAACAGATGAGACAGCCCCACAGGACGGACGAAGGACAGACAGTTTGAGACAGCCGCAGAGGACGACGAAGACAGAGAGTATGAGACAGCCACAGAGGAACGGACGAAGACCGAGATAATGAGACAGCCACAGATACGGGACGAAGACAGAGAGTATGAGACAGTCCCACAGGACGGACGAAGACAGACAGTATGAGACAGCCCCACAGGACGGACAGAGACAGACAGTATGAGACAGCCCCACAGGACGGACGAAGACAGAGTATGAGACAGCCCAGAGGACGGACAGAGACAGACAGTATGAGACAGCCCCACAGGACGGACAGAGACATAGTATGAGACAGCCCCACAGGACGGACAGAGACAGACAGTATGAGACAGCCCACAGGACGGACGAAGACAGACAGTATGAGACAGCCCCACAGGACGGACATGGACACAGTAATGAGACAGCCCCACAGGACGGACGAAGACAGACAGTATGAGACAGCGCCACAGGACGGGCCAGAGACAGACAGTATGAGACAGCCCCACAGGACGGACGAAGACAGACAGTATGAGACAGCCCCACAGGACGGACGAAGACAGACAGTATGAGACAGCCCCACATGACGGACGAAGACAGAGAGTATGAGACAGCCACAGAGGACGGACGAAGACAGAGAGTATGAGACAGTCCCACAGGACGGACGAAGACAGACAGTATGAGACAGCCCACAGGACGGACAGAGACAGACAGTATGAGACAGCCCAGAGGACGGACGAAGACAGAGTATGAGACAGCCCACAGGACGGACAGAGGCAGACAGTATGAGACAGCCCACAGGACGGACAGAGACAGACAGTATGAGACAGCCCCACATGACGGACAGAGACAGAGTATGAGACAGCCCCACAGGACGGACAGAGACAGAGAGTATGAGACAGCCCCACATGACGGACAGAGACAGACAGTATGAGACAGCCCCACAGGACGGACAGAGACAGACAGTATGAGACAGCCCCACAGGACGGACGAAGAAGACAGTATGAGACAGCCCCACAGGACGGACAGAGGCAGACAGTATGAGACAGCCCCACAGGACGGACGAAGACAGACAGTATGAGACAGCCCCAGAGGACGGACAGAGACAGACAGTATGAGACAGCCCCACAGGACGGACAGAGACAGAGAGTATGAGACAGCCCAGAGGACGGACGAAGACAGACAGTATGAGACAGCACAGAGGACGGGACTGAGACAGACAGTATGAGACAGCCCCACAGGACGGACAGAGACAGACAGTATGAGACAGCCCCATAGGAAGGACGAAGACAGACGTATGAGACAGCCCCAGAGGACGGACGAAGACAGACAGTATGAGACAGCCACAGAGGACGGACGACGACAGACAGTATGAGACAGCCCCACAGGACGGACAGAGACAGAGAGTATGAGACAGCCCCACAGGATGGACGAAGACAGACAGTATGAGACAGCCACAGAGGACGGACAGAGACAGACAGTATGAGACAGCCCCACAGGACGGACAGAGACAGACAGTATGAGACAGCCCCATAGACGGACAGAGACAGACAGTATGAGACAGCCCCACAGGACGGACAAAGACAGACAGTATGAGACAGCCGCAGAGGACGGACGAAGACAGAGAGTATTGAGACAGCCCCAGAGGACGGACAGAGACAGAGTATGAGACAGCCCACAGGACGGACGAAGACAGACAGTATGAGACAGCCCCACAGGACGGACAGAGACAGAGTATGAGACAGCCACAGAGGACGGACGAAGACAGAGAGTATGGTACAGCCACAGAGGACGGAAGAAGACAGAGAGTATGAGACAGCCACAGAGGACGGACAGAGACAGAGTATGAGACAGCCCAGAGGACAGACGAAGACAGACAGTATGAGACAGCCCACAGGACGGACAGAGACAGACAGTATGAGACAGCCCACAGGACGGACGAAGACAGACAGTATGAGACAGCCCCACAGGACGGACAGAGACAGACAGTATGAGACAGCCCCACAGGACGGACGAAGAAGACAGACAGTATGAGACAGCCCACAGGACGGACGAAGACAGACAGTATGAGACAGCCCCACAGGACACGTTATCATCTACCACAGGATTTCAGGGTGAGACAACACGTTATCATCTACCACAGGATTTCAGGGTGAGACAACACGTTATCATCTACCACAGGATTTCAAGGTGAGACAACACGTTATCATCTACCACAGGATTTCAGGGTGAGACAACACGTTATCATCCACCAGAGGATTTCAGGGTGAGACAACCGTTATATCTACCAGAGGGGAAAGACCGGAACACATGGTTGGCTGGATGTGTGTCAACTGATGTGAAGAATCTCACACTATATGTTAGTGCGCGGTTGCAGCCTTAGGTTCTGTTCTCGTTATTGGTCGAATTTCTGAGCTCAAGTTCGTGTTCCGTTCTCTGTGGTCTTCTTCAGGCAGATAGAGAACATTCAGTACCAAAAAAAACAACAACAACAACAAAAACAAACAAACAAACAAACAAACAAACAAACAAACAAACAACCAAACAAACAAACAACCAACCAAACAACCAACCAAACAAAACACCACGAAGAACGAGTAGTCACTTATCTTGTCAAACTGGGCGCAAGATTGGACGTGAGAAGATAAGAGGTCGAAACGCGTCGTGTTTTGTCTTGGAGTTTGTTTGTCCCTTTTGTCTGGCGGATTAATTACAAATTCTCTTCAAAAATGGTTTTAGATTCCGCCCACAGTCACCTGACTTTGAAACTTCCATTGGGAAAGCCCTGCATGGCAGCTCTAACTGTACTGTCCAATCTTACAGCTGGCAGTTTAAAGTCAGAATAGAAACTTTTCAAATTTGTTGCTAAAAATCTGAATATAACCTTTCGTAGATAGTGGCCAGCAGTGAGAGTTGTTGCTAAAAATCTGAATGTAACCTTTCGTAGATAGTGGCAGCAGTGAGGTAAAAAATCTGATGTACCTTGTAGATAGTGCCGCAATAGAGT
>CM031598.1:2155193-2160193 GCA_018398815.1 Conus ventricosus
GCGGTCAAAGCTGATGATGATCAGGTTGGCCACGGAGGCGTTGCTCATGGTGTAGTCCAGGGCCAGCCAGATGTCGCACAGCAAGGCTCCGAGCGGCCAGTGCCCCATCAGCAGGTACAGCGTGTACAGCGGCATGGACACCACGCCGATCGTCAGGTCCGCCACCGCCAGACTCAGCAGGAAGTAGTTGCTGACCGTCTGCAGGGTCTTGTCCAGGCGGAAGGCGACGATGACCAACAGGTTGCCGCCGGCGGTGAGGATGGACAGGATGACCACCACGATACAGATCAGCACCACCTGCACCGCCTCGTGCTGCACGGCCCCCGGCACCTCACCACTCCCGTTCCCCCTCCACTCGCCTGACTCCGAAGAGTTCAGAATGACGTCGAACGTCGTCACACAGTCCGTGCCACTTGGTTGCACTGACTGCCCCCAGCTCCCAGCGTGGCCGTGTCATGGCGGACACCCTCACCAGGGCCCTTCACCAGCCTGAGATAGGCCTCTGTGCTGACCACGGACACCACGTCTTTGACGGCCCGGGACAGCACAGTGTTCGGGGGCACGCTGTCCCCTGCGGTGAGGGAGCTGGTGTGGCTGAAGGACCTGCCTGCTTTGGAGGTGGGGACGGCCAGGTAGTTGGCCAGCGATATGGACAGCGGGTACTTGGTGGTCTGCTTCCAGGGCTCCATGCTGTGCACATTACGGCTACCGTGGAAACATGGCGGTGCCACAGGAAGAGCGGAGGAGGATTGCGGTATCATGGGGACTGTCTGGGGCCGGCGGAACGACTTGTGAGGCTGAAGGCGATAGGCTGGCAGCATTGTGTCTCCTAGTCATTGGCCGACTGCTGTCGACATGCCCTCCATGACGTCACCCTGCAAAATAGCATTCCATAGCAATATATACCTCTATTGCAATAGTGGCACAAGTAAGGATGGAAACAAACTTGTCAGAGAACATCTCTCTCTCCGTCTCCGTCTCTGTCTGTCTGTCTGTCTGTCTGTCTGTCTGTCTGTCTCTCTCTCTCTCTCTCTCTCTCTCTCCTCTCTCTCTCTCTCTCTCTCTCTCCCTCTCTCTCTCTCTCTCTCTCTCTCTCTCTCTCCACATCCCCAGCCCCTCAGATTCAGACTTAGGTAAGAGAATTCAGACAAAAAAATACAGCTACGAAAAGGTCAAATATCCCGTGTAGATAAATCATCAAGGTGTCATGTGTATGCGCTCATGTGCGTGCGTGCATGCATGCGTGAGTGTGCCCGCGTGCGTATGTGTGTGTGTGTGTGATGATGATGATGATGATGATGATGATGAGATGAGAGGAGGAGGAGGAGGAGGAGGAGGAGAAGGAGGAGGAGGAGGCTCTTAAGGAATGGAGTGGGTGGGAGAAGAGGAGTTCCCCCCCCTCCCCCTCTCTCTCAGAATAAAAAAAAGTTAGAAAAAAAGGAAAATAGTATTTGAAAGTAAACTAGTCCCGGTATGAGGGAACAAAACCCCACCACAGTTTGAAGAACATCCATTACTTCAAAAGCCTAACTGGTCTGGCTTCCTTTCTGATGTCTTAGGGTAATGTTGCTTTTTGACAGAGGGCTGTTTCTAATGTCTTCAACGACTGTACGCATATAATGAATGAGACAAGCAGCTAGCGAGAACTCATCTGCTTTCATGATGTTGAGCCCACGATCTCTTATCTAGACTTGCCAGCCTTGATATGGCCCTTTGCGATCGGCTGGGCTATAAACAACAAGAACTAAATCTATAGAAGAACAAGAACAAGAACATTGTTTTATTGCCTTATGAAAACCAGAGGTTCTGTGGGGCACAGATGATCAAGTTCAGACATTCAACTAAGCTAAACTAATCCCAGCGTTGTCACATCCTGCAACATAACATTAGTAGCAGAAAGAAAAAGCACAGTGTGTATCAGAGTCTGATTAAATTTTCTGTCTCCGAAGAGAAAACACAACAGGATATACTGGGCAAGTACAGGTTGGAAGCAGTCCAATAACATGAGCTCCGAGGGTTTTGTCATGTTAGTCTGTGGTGGAAAATCTGTTTTTGTGATCCTTGTCATCAGGTCACAACGTTGTTGGTCAAATAATTTGCAGTCATCGAGAAAATGTAGTTCGTCCTCAACGACGTGGCATGTCGTGCATCATCTGTTTTCTCTGTCAATGTTGGTATAACGGTCCTTCTCAATTTGGAGTTCTGGGCACTTATTCGTAATCTAGTTAGTGCTCGTCTGCAATCTGTGTCAGTGCGTTACTCCAAATAAGCCGCCTGTTTGTATTCGGTAGTAACTGTGGCATAAAATTTGAGCTTGGAAGTGCTTTCGTTCTTTTGTTTCTTCCAGAAGTCAACATAAAATGTTTCCAGCTTCGCATTGATTATAAACTTCAGGCGAGTCACACTAAATGTAGCCTGATTTTCCCAGACATGCTGTAATCCTATATGTAAGTCACACTAAATGTAGCCTGATTTTCCCAGACATGCTGTAATCCTATATGTAAGTCACACTAAATGTAGCCTGATTTTCCCAGACATGCTGCAATCCTATATGTAGAACGGTCTGTTCATCCCAGACATGCTGTAATCCTATATGTAGAACGGTCTGTTCATCTCATTAATTCGTACTCGATTTACTTTTTTTCTCGTTAACTCAGTCACTCAACCGCAAGTTAGAGATCACTCACTCATGAGTTAAATTGTCACTCAGTCACTCTCTTCCTCCCTCGCTACCTTCCTCACTCATTCGTTCACTCACTCGCCCACTGATTTATTCACTCACTCACTCAGTTTGCACGTGGTTTTTGAGGCGGGATCATTTTGTTTTGCTTCCCGTCTGTCTGACGGTCACCTCGTGTATTGTGTCGCACAGAAAATCAACGAACGAGAGAAAAGTGCCTTCAGACCATTGAAAACAACAACAACCATTGACAACATGAAAAGACAACATCATCACGGAAGAACGACATGGAAAGAATAAGGGGAGGAAGAAAGGAAAGGAATGGAGGAAAGAGAAAAAAGAAAGAGAAGAAGGGGAACAAGAAAAGGTGAAACGAAAAGAGAGATGAGAAGCCGAAAAGGAAGATAAAACAGACACAAAGTAATGGAAAAAAAACAAACAAAACCCCCCCCCCCCAAAAAAAACAAACAAACAAAAAACAAGCCCCCCCACCCCCCCCCCCCACCCCCCCCACAAACAAAAAAAAAAAAAAAAAGAACCGAAGTTCAACCAGAAAATAAAAATCAGGAGAAGCCGACAAACAAATCAACCAACCGAACCAAGCAACAAGCAGACACAAGCCAGGCAGTTGTGGAAGCCTGAAAGCACTTGTGATGTCGCCAAGTGAAGCGAATGATCAATCCAAGGGCAGGGACTATCAGCCTCTCCTGGCGGCAGCGGAGGCGGAAGTGGACGGACGATTCCTACGCGCCGCCATTTCCTCTAGAACTTCCGCTCGCAAACGAGAAAGAGGCGGTCAGGGCCATTTGGGGAGGGGGGGAGGGGGTGGGGAGAAAAGGGGCACCTTCGAGAGTCCAGGCTGTGTCGGTCGATCATCTCCCTTAGCAATCCGCCAGATTGTAGAGAGCGCATTCCTAGGGGGGGGGGGGGGGGGGGGGGGGGGGGGGGGGGGGGGGGGGGGGGGGGGGGGGGGGCGAATCGGTCAAGACTGCATGCCAGCAACGTACTGATTGGGGATTGCTCTGTCTCTTGTACCAGTATCAATCCACGCTGAATCGTTAACGGGGGTCGTTTAACATTTGGTCTGAGGCGAAAAATAGCTGGCGGAGTTATCTTCTTTCTTCTTCCTTCTTATTTTCCCTTTTTTTTTTTTTTGAGGGTGAGAGAGGGGTGTATGGGCAGGGTGCAGGGCTTGGGGTGGGGAGGTTATACTGAAAAGGTTATACAGAAAGTTGGCCTGTGCCTCCCTTTTACCCTTTTTTTTTTCTTCCTTATGTTGCCCGAGGTTGTTTTTTTTTTCCACTGTAGAGAGGAGAGAGGAGCTTGTATTGATGCATCGGTGTTGGCGAGTTGGCACGCGAGAGAGCCGCGCGCGGTGGGCATTTGTGTGTGTGTGTGTGTTGTGTGTGTGTGTGTGTGTGTGTGTGTGTGTGTGTGTGTGGTGTGTGTGTGTTGTGTGTGTTGTGTGTGTTGTGTGTGTGCGCGCGCGCGCGCGTTAAAGAACCCAAAGTCCGTGAGCGGCCTTTACCCCACAGCTGGGTTTGCTGCGGGCTCAATGGGGAAGACTGGAACCACACTCACCAGTCTCATCCTCTAACTTCATAGACACACCTCTGTGAATGTTGCTTAGATTCCTGCAACACTGCAGGTGTCTGTATTCTCGGGCATGGTGACACCAGCATGTATCATGAAAGCAGGCGTAGAATACAACCCTGTCCTGCAGCCTCGGATCAAAATGAACCTCCGTAACAGCAACATCGTGATCATCCTCATCGATCAGCATTAAACCCCCTCAATTGCGCCGCCCTACGTGCTCAACTCTCATGGCGACCTCAGCTTCCATGTCCTCTCCATGTCCACGCCCTTGTCAGTTCCACAGCAGGGCAGGGTCTCTTCTGGTGGGTTGCCTCTTAACGACTGGACATGGACCGCTCCCTGTGGATTGCTGGTGTCGGGGCTGTGACGGAAAAGCCAATGAGTGACTGCGGACAGGGATTGGGAGGGGCTGCCTGCGTTTACAGCCATTGGAGAGGCACAGAAAAAACACACACAGACACAGACAGACAGACAGACAGACAGACAGACACACACACACACACCACACACACACACACACACACACACACACACACACACACACACACACACACACACCACACACACAAGTGAAAAAAAAGATTCACACACTGCATAAGCATACATAAACACACAGACACACATACATTTCGCCCCCCCCCCCCCCCCCCCCGCACACCCGCACCGCAAGCACACACACACACACACACACACACACACACACACACACACACACACACACACA
>CM031598.1:2167693-2190193 GCA_018398815.1 Conus ventricosus
TAGAGAGAGATAGAGAGAGAGAGAGCGGAGAGAGAGAGAGAGAGAGAGAGAGAGGTGGAGAGAGAGAGAAAGAGAGGGGAGAAGAGAAGAAAGAGAAAGAGTGAGACACAGAAAGAGAGAGAGAGAGAGAGAGAGAGAGAGAGAGAGAGAGAGAGAAGAGAGAAGAGAGAGAGAGAAGAGAGAGAGAGAGAGAGAGAGAGAGAGAGAGAGAGAGAGAGAGAGAGAGAGAGAGGAATGACAGACAGAAGTGAAGGACAGAAGGTTTAACAGACAACGAAAGAAGAAACAAATGTTGTAACTGGAGCCGAGCCCACTATCCATTTCTTCTCTCTGTGATTTTTAGGCCCACGTTGTGGCTGGCGCAGACACCGACGGCGATTGGCCAATTTCTGGCACGTTCACTGGGTCGCCAGCACGGCGATTGGCCAATTTCTGGCACGTTCACTGGGTCGCCAGCACGGCGATTGGCCAATTTCTGGCACGTTCACTGGGTCGCCAGCACGGAGATTGGCCAATTTCTGGCACGTTCACTGGGTCGCCAGCACGGAGATTGGCCAATTTCTGGCACGTTCACTGGGTCGCCAGCACGGCGATTGGCCAATTTCTGGCACATTCACTGGGTCGCCAGCACGGCGATTGGCCAATTTCTGGCACGTTCACTTGTTCGCCAGCACGGAGATTGGCCAATTTCTGGCACGTTCACTGGGTCGCCAGCACGGAGATTGGCCAATTTCTGGCACGTTCACTGGGTCGCCAGCATGGCGATTGGCCAATTTCTGGCACGTTCACTGGGTCGCCAGCACGGCGATTGGCCAATTTCTGGCACATTCACTGGGTCGCCAGCACGCGCTCCAGGGGGATTGGAGAAGAGGGAAGGGGGCGTGAGTGTGTTTCTTCATACGGAACTCGACGTCTAAGAAGCAGTAGGGAAGAAATAAGGTAAGGTAAAGTAATGTTGTTTATAGCCCAGACGACCGCAACGGGCCATATCAGGGCTGTTACCATGTTGAAGTCAACTCACAAGTTACTAGAAAAAGAAAAAAAAATTCACACATATCTTTAAAATACACCTTCTAGAAACGCATCAGAAACTTCGTTAAAAGTCTTTCTTCCGTGAAATCTTAGATCAGATGAAAATGTTTAATCTTTTTCAGAAATTCAAAGATCACGTCAGGTGGGACATCTCTGAACAAAGTTTTCATGGAGTCTGTTGTAAACTGTATATGTCTTACATCGTGCAAGTCCTGACACTAAAAAGAATATGTTTCACCGTGAGTGGTACATGACATGGAATGCACCATGAAGCGTCTTCACCTTTCAAAAGATATGAAAGATATGAAAAGGGAAGAAATGAGCAACCCGCTCAAAACAGTGAGCAGTCGTAAGCCTTGACGCAGGATACTACAACGTCTGTTCAGTTAATTGATTAATCTAAGTGTTCAGAATAAGTACAGCCCAATCGTGCGTCATCGCGTAGAGAAGAAAGTCATGTTAATGAAAAACAGAAAGAAAGAAAGATACAGACAAACAAATGAACTCCAGCCGGCAAACAACAAATAATTAAACAATTCACAAACCTAATCATCCCAACAAACCTCATCATCCCCAACAAACCTAATCATCCCCAACAATTCTTAGCTGTGGCGGCACACCAGTTTCCTAAGATGCTGACCACGAGGAACACGGTCATCACCCTTCAAGAAAACAGTGACAATACCTCTTTCCCTTCAAGAAAACAGTGACAATACCTCTTTCCCTTCAAGAAAACAGTGACAATACCTCTTTCCCTTCAAGAAAACAGTGACAATACCTCTTTCCTTTCAAGAAAACAGTGACAATACCTCTTTCCCTTCAAGAAAACAGTGACAATACCTCTTTCCCTTCAAGAAAACAGTGACAATACCTCTTTCCCTTCAAGAAAACAGTGACAATACCTCTTTCCCTTCAAGAAAACAGTGACAATACCTCTTACAGAACTAATAAATGCCAATCCTAGCTCAGCCGCCCCTCAACCAGTTTCGGGGCGGCTGACCCTAGGATTGGCATTTATTAGTTCTCTCATACTCAGTAGACTTGATTCCACTGGGCATGCGCATTAACGAGGTAAAACCAACCTGCATTACACAGTTCAACCAGTTTCGGGACAGTTGAACCTAGACCCCGCGTTTTATAGTTCTCTGACAAGTAAGACTTCTATAACCAAAAAAATAACGATTTTTTACAAACAAACATACTGTGTAGGGTTATCCGTTTTCAATACTAATTTACTAAATTTTTCAGATTTTAGTTTTTGCTTAATCCTGTGTTTTTCCTGATCATTTTCAATAACATCATTTTCACGCATACATTTATCGAATGCGTCTCTGTCTTTAATTGTTCTCTAAAGTCTTTTAAAATCCACACACTTATCCTAACATGATAAATCTTATAAAACGAAGTAGATAGACAGACAGACAAACACTAGGCAATCGGCCTGCTTAAGGAAATTTCCCACACTACCAGAACACTTCACAGACATGGAAATCCCAGAGACCCGTCATTAGGCTGAAACCTGATTACTTAATTTGCGCTGTTGGGCCTTATGACTTGGCAAGTGCAATACCGCGTGATTGGACATGCCGATCTAGACCCAGCGCCCTCTCAGTTTAGTTGCGGCTTTCAATGTAGACGGACGTGTTTTGTTTACAGAGGAACATATGTTTTATTACATCTGTATGGTGGAGTATTTAAACAAAAGAAAATCAGGCAAGTCCAGTTCTTTACTTCCTAAGCTAAAGAGAAGTATTGCTTTTTTGGAAGGTGAGGAGAAAGAAAAACGAGAACCTACTACTGATAAACTACACAAGCACCTTGAAAGCTTGTTGATTCAAGACAGAGATTTTGCTGATATATTTGAAAGAGATGTTGATAACTTTGATAAGCTTTTGCCTTTTGAAGAAAATGATTCTATTTCTAAAAAATAGGCGCGAAAGGAACAGAAACAAGAGGCATTGTGTACAAAGGTCTATAGCGAATATGATCCGAGAGACTGTCCTTTTGGCAGATGTCACAAGACTGACGATAATCTGACAACGAGCTAGACGTGGCTCTAAATATAGTAACGATCATGCATGTACGATTTCAAAAATAGTAATGACGTGCTCTAAATATAGTAACGATCATGCATGTACGGTTTCAAAAATAGTAAATGACATGGCTCTAAAATAGTAACGATCATGCATGTACGGTTTCAAAAATAGTAAATGACGTGGCTCTAAATATAGTAACGATCTGCATGTACGGTTTGCTGCCCTATGACATTTGCACCTGCCCTCGGCTGCCGGGTGTACTTTATACAATGTCTTGTTTTATCAATCAGCTTTTGTTAAATGCACCTGGTGGCTGCTTTGAACTTGCGACAAAAGAGCCAATGAATCACAAAAACGCAAGCGTCTTCTTGCACCAAGTGGTGTTACACATACGAATAATAAAGCTCTGTGTACACCACACACACACACACTCCCTCCCCCTTCTCACCGCCCACACACATGCACGCACTCCTCCTGCTGTAGCCGAGCTTTGAAACACTTGACCCTTCACCCTAAGTCACCCCAAGTCACCCCAAGTCCTTAATTAAGTTCTTAATCAAGTCGCCCCAAGAAGTGGTCCTAGTAGTTCCACTTTTTGGCAACCTTCCACTTTGAAACACTTGACCCTTCACCCTAAGTCACCCCAAATCACCCCAAGTCACCCCAAGTCCTTAATTAAGTTCTTGATCAAGTCACCCCAAGTCCTTAATTAAGTTTTTAATCAAGTCACCCCAAGTTCTTAATTAAGTTCTTAATTAAGTTCTTAATTAAGTCACCTCAAGTTCTTAATAAGTTCTTGATCAAGTCACCTCAAGTTCTTACTCAAGTCACCTCAAGACTGTAATTAAGTCATCCTTTAAGTACAACCAAGTTCTTATTCAAGTTATCTTATAATTATCAAAAAAAAACAATACAACTATGTTTTTTGTCTTAAATAGTAGATGTCTAATATAGTACACACACGCCGCAAAAAAAACGCGTCATCGTTGAGGATGTCTTGCTCAGCGTCCTTGGCGCGAAATCGGTCAGCATAAATCTTAATGAAGTTCTTACATTGTAAGCAACTGCATTGATTACAATTCTGGTCTATGGAAATGTCTTTTATAGACTCCATGTCTTTATTTATTGACTCCATCATTTTAAACAAATAATAATCCACCATGATCTATTTTTATCAAAAAAAAAAAAAAATTTAAAATTAAGTTCTTAAAATATATATGCATTTGAAATGGATCAAAATGATCTTTGTGTTGTTGCGGTTTTGGCATGCTTTTGTGTTCGGCTTCTGTATTTAGTGGCGGAGATTGTTTGGACTCTTTGGTTTTTGCTGTCGCTGTTTATATATTTTATAAAACCGTAATAACTGCCCCCAGCAGCAGCAAGGCGCCAAAAATGACAACAGTTTTAAGTTCAATATCCATGAAGACTTTGGTGTTGTAGGCCTTGAAACAACCGTTTCCTGTTCTGACGTTTTTATAAGCTGGCATTGAATCAACTTGTTCTGGCGCTGGCGGCGTTATGTTTTCATTATGAGTTATATTCTGTAACATTAATTTTGTTCGTTTGTTCCACTCTGCTAATCTTTTTCCTGCTGCAAACACGCCCAGGATGAGGAGGCTTTTTACTGGTCACTTTCTCCACCTGATTCAGTGTTTTCTGATTCTGCTGATTTTCTGGCTCGGTCATTTTGAAGGGTAACAAAATCTATATGATTAAAAGTAATTAATCCCGCGATCACTGGCGACAATAATGTTCCAAATCTGTAATACAGATCACACCCTAGAGACTCTAATGACTTAGTTAAAACTGGATCCTGCGTTAAATCATACATAAAATCTTGTTCAGAATCAATGGGCGCAAATCTACTAACTAGTTTAGTGTACAAACTAAGAACCGTTTGGCCGACGCTTTTTACCATTCTTGACCCCAGTTGCGCTTCATACCTGTTGTGATTACTTCAAAATGTCTTGTGGCGACATTTGTTGAATCTGTTTCTATGCTGAATTCATTTCCGAGGTACTGTTTTGTTTTTCCACATGCTGCCAAAGAATACAGCCTTTCCTTTTTGGACATAATAGCTTGGTCATCAACTTGGTCATTCATAAGTTCAGGAAGGTTTAGGCTACCCTGTAGCTGTAGTAGATCATCGCTGTTCATGTTTTTTTTATTAATTATAATTATTTTATTTTTTAAAAATGAGCACCGAAAAAACTGTTACCATCCTTGTATACCATTCTGCTGTTATTGGGGGCCTAAGTGTAGGATACACAATGCTTGGTAAAAGCCTGTTTAAAAATAAAACGGGCAGATCTTGGCAAACTAGACTTTGAAGACTCGGCAAAGCTGATTGCTATTATTGCAGCTTCATTTGCTACGAAAGATTTTTAGTTAAGCAAGGAATAATTCCAGACAGTATCAATATGTAAAATAAAAAATACATTTATAAATAATGGCTTCACTCGTAATGATGATTGGTGGCGCTGTGGTTAATGCGCTTGCTTTTAGCGGAAGTAATTACGCATTTAGTAAACTGCGGATGACGGCGAGAGAAAAAGACATAACAAAGCTATGGAGCAACTAGCCGCAGCACAAGATCACTATGAAAAGCAGAGAATTGAGCAGTTAGATTTTATTAACGACACACTGAAAAAACAGGGACATGCAGCTTACACATTTAAAGATGTTGATCAAGCGATAAAAGAATATTATCTTGTAACAGGCAAGCCAATCGAGACATTGCCCCCACCAAAATTCTAGCGATTTTTATCATCCATCAGAAAAACAAAAAAGATGCAAGAAATCGCGTTATCGTCTTTGGTATGACCGTTGTGTATTTTGTTGCGCATAATATTGCTGAATAAAAAAATGAACAAAACTATTATTCGCCAAAAGGATATTGGAAGGGAATTACAGCAATCAAAAAGCTAAGCCAAGCAGCTGGAGTCAGTGAACAAACAGCAAAGGAATGGTTATCTAAACAAGCGATTTGGCAAATTTTATTTACCAGCGCCTAAACGAATTACAAAGACCACACTTTGTGAACACAACGCCAAACGACACCCGTCAAATGGATCTTCTATATTTACCCCATGATACGATTAGACGAAAAAGATTTAAGTACGCACTTACAGTCATTGACGTAGCTTCAAGATACAAAGATGCGGAACCATTAACACAAAAGAGTGCTTCTGCTGTTGCTGTTGCTATACACAACTAATATATCAACGAGGCCCGTTAAACTTATCCTCGCATGATTCAAGTCGATGATGGAAAAGAATTTAAAGGCCGAGTGAATCAATTATTGTTAAAACATAGAGTTACCATTAAAAGAGGCATTCCGGGAGTTCACAGATCACAGGCTTTGGTTGAAAACTTAACAAACAGTTATCTGAAAGCCTTTTCTCCTACCAGTATCACAGAGAGCTGACTGACAATTCTCGCAACACAGAATGGGTTAGAAGACTGCCCTCAGTTCTACGTGCAATGATAATGAAGAATTTAAATTAACGGTCTAAAAACCAGTACAAGCAATCAAAAAACAAACAATAAATGCTGTTGAAGGAGAGTCTTCATCCAGCAAAACTATTACCGTTTGGTTGAAAGTAAGGTACCTTTATTTGCCTGAGAAGCAGAAGGGACACTCGCTTCAGGGCAACAGATCCAGTTTGGAGTGTTGACTCATATAAATAAAAAGAATTGTAAAGATGAATCCGCCTGTGTATTATTTACGAGAAACTGACACAACAAAACAACCAGCCCCCTCAAAGATCTTTTGTGAAGGAAGAACTGCAAATAACCCCAGACACACAGGTCCGCTTTAACTGATTTACATAAATATATTTGAGTTAAAATGGAAGCCCAAAAGGAAGCGCAGAATGATACAAGAATGATAAATGAAAAGACCTTGAATTGATGCAGGAATCATATAATATGAATTTTGCTATTAAGGCAACGGTTGCGGGATTCATCGGCACATGGCAATGCTCCAGATCACCTACAACCCAAAATCCCAAATTTTGATTTTCAGGATAAAGAATATCTTGAAATGATAAAAAAAATTCAAGCACATCAAGCAAACATGAGAAAAATTTTGTCTGAATTGGATATTGATATGATTGAGCTTCTAGATAAAGCTGAGGAAAACTATGATATGAATGAGGAAAAATATGAGAAGATATATAATTATGCTGTTCTCCAATGCCCAATTGCATATGAAAACTCTGGATTAACAAATACTCGTTTGTGTTTGTTCTATCTAATGACTTCTTTGTTACAACAGTTGTGTTGATCCATGTAGATTAGATCGTAGTTTTACGTTGTCATGATGAAAAGTAATGTTTATTGAACAATGCTTCTTTGTAGTTGTCATGCGATATGTTTGACTGCACAACACTGCGAGATATTCCCTTTGCTTTTTTGATAGTTTTCTCCTGGCTCGAAATACTGTACATTTTTTACCTTAACCCAACAAACTCCTTGATCACCTTTCCAGATAATTCATCCTTCATCTTTCCTAAAACCTGTTAACGTTGAATGCAAAGGCGAATCTTTAGGATAATCAGATGTGTCGTACCATCCCGCATGCCCTTTAGCTACTTCTAATTCCATGTCTTTATAGATGTCTTCAGTAGGGATATCTATAACAAAACTGTCTGTATCTGTGTAAAGTACTTTGGACTCTGGATACAAGGGTTTAAAGTAGTCATAAAGAAATTCTAACATCAAAAGCTTGATAATTCTAAAACAGTAAACCCAATAAAAACGGGCTTATCCAATTTGACTTTCTTTTTTTTTCATCATTATGCCAAAAAGCTGATCATAAATCTTCTAAAGTCCTGATAATTAGGTTTTGAAGTCAGCTTAATTGCTTCGTTCTCTTTGGTGACCAATCTGACATCTTTACGCTTGTGCGGATTTTCCATAGTCTTTCCGAAACAGCTGTTGTTCATCAGCTTGAAAAAGTCTTTTTCTGAAGCATCTGTGGATTTAGTTCTGAGATCAGTGTTCTTCATTATGTATGGTTTCATGAACTGTTTTGATCAAAAGCAATTACACGATGAACAGCTGTCAACTTCAAAACCATGTCTTAAATAAAATTGTAGAAGTCTGTAATGACATACATAATTTTTTTTGCCTCGAAGATTAGGCACAAGTTTAGGCGGTTCTGGTTTTTGCCATCTTTAGACTTTCTGCTGCTAATGGATAGTCATTAAGCGGTCATGGAGTTCCTGAGGATATTCTAAGTCAACTTCTAGAATGTATCCACGCTGTTGACCCCGGCGTTAAACTGCTCAACCACTTTAATGCTTTTTGATATTATTCGTATATCTGTGTACATTTAAAGTTGCGTAATGGAAGTGATTGCGCCATTGCCCATCCATACAGATTGTTTGCATCTAAATACATGAGATAGTAGACCTTTTACTCGGATCATAATCATCTAGGTATTTGTTGTTTGCTTTACAGTAATGGTGCGACGCCATACATAATTCCCCCACGCAATCCGTTTTCAATCATCTGAATCATTGGTAGTCAGACAATAAATCATCTGTACTCCATAAATTTTAAGAAAGCATCCCAACTCATCCCGGGCGCAGAAATATAATGGCCGGATCCAAACTGTAATGTTTCATGCAGACTTTTCTGTAATTTTCAAAGAGTCCGCCAACAAACATACATCTGCCATTAATATGAATCAGATAGTCTCCCATTGTTTACACTCTAACTTCTGCCACGCATCTTGAGCATGCTGGTAATCGGAGTCACTGATTTCCTTTCCTCTGAGACTAGAACAGAACGCAACTTAGGGGAATGTGTCTTCGTCAAAACCTTTCCAACTGTTCATGTATTCATAAGGTAAACGCCCTTTCTAACAAGAGTTGGGTACAAAATATTCTTCCGTTATTGGCAGATTTTAAGACATAGCTAGTGACTCTAATGATCCCATCATGTGCTGCATAGAGTCATAAAAAGACATGTTATTTCTAAATGAAACACAGTACATTTCTGATGACTGTGCAATGCATGAACACCCTAAAAAGGCGTCGGTTACTGCTGTGCATTATAAGGTGAGAGTCGGTAACCTCGAAGTTGTGAAAGATATAGGCAGCTTCCATTCTTTGGTTCAAACTTTAGTTGAGATTGCATTTACTGTGTGCTGCTCCTCTGAACTTTCCACTAATGTGATCATGGTTCTTACTGTCGGATTGTTTTCCTCACTGTTAGACATTAGTTCTAAACCACAAATCCAACAATGTGTGCTGATTATACTGTTGTTGGTCTTTCGGGCGTCATTATGATTTCAGATAAGTTTAGATTATTAGAACAGTCATTACGCACTTTCTGCATGCGTTCTAAGAAGTATTCTGCAGCATCTGTCCTCTATATAATTCTGGTGCTGAATGGACGCCATCCGACCTGACAACAATGAAGGCAAATGAACAAATCTGATGATTACTCATTAAGACTGTTTTTTTCGAAGTTTTTGTGGCGCTGGCCCTTCATAAGGAACAATAAGCGACTCGAAGTCTGCGTAAACAACATATGGAGAATTTTGCATCCGTTTCCAGTTCTTAAAACTAACTTTAGATCCAGGTGGGGGCGTAATTAGTTCTGTATTACAGTCAACTGGACCAATACAGTGTTTTCTTATGTTCGCTTGCGGCTTGAACAGATGGAATTCTTGTTAAACATTTTCTACAGAATCTTGTTTATGTCCATTCTTTGAAGTAATGCTGCATTAGTTTACTCATTGTTCGTATCAATGTGTAATGCGGTAGCCCTGCTGGTGAAAACATCAGTAGTAAGTCAACATGACTTTTGTCTGGCTCGCCAATCATTGGGCGTTTCTTAGACACTTTAATGGGCTGTAGATTTGTTTCCTCATCCATGTGTAGATATTAACAGTTATTGGTTTGTTTTGTTCTTCAAACTGCACTGATCAATTTGATCTACACTAACAGAAAGGATATTCCATCGAAGTTAAGATCATTAATGTAATCCCAATAGTTAGACACTCTGTCTGCGTTTTTTGCGGACGTGATGCAACCTTGCAAGAACACACCACAATGAAACATTTGCTGTCTGAATTCTTATGTTTAAAACTGCTCTTTTCGCTACCAATGCTGGGGGCAGCGGAATGTAAGCCTTGCCTACAATCGGTGCATACTTAGCCTGTTTTAATCTGATCTCTAAGACTTCGCCCTCTGACCAACCAGAGCCTCTCATTTTGGCTTCTTCAGCACTTCATCAAACTGTGTAAGCAGTTGGTCTGCCCAACCGGGTTAAGTCATTAGAGGAAAGAATAGTCTGCTGTTTAGTTGAGACCCAGACTTCTAGATTTTCTCATTATTGTTATATAGTCGATTAAAACAGCTAACATTACTTTAACTGGCGGTTCTATTGTTAGTTTACCTGGAACTTGAGAAATTGCATGAAACAACGCTTGCCTGTACTTTGCAGATCAATGACTTCTAAATCAATATCATTCAGTGCTCTTGACAAACGCTCTTCCTTAAGCATTCCTTCAAACAATTCGTCTGGACGTTCGTATATCTTATCCATGCTGAGTTTCTTTTCTAACATCAAAATATTTATTTAAATTAAAAAAAAATACTTAATCCGAATCAATATCAACGTCTTTTTGTGCTTGGACTCATAAACTAAAGTATAAACACCCTTGTCGTTGTTAATGGAGCTGTTTAGAACAGAGTTTAATCTTTCGTTTACTTTTTTAAACATTCCTTTTTTATCTGCTCGGTGTCTGGCTGTTGAGAAAAACTTGTCCTTGCCTTTCTTTGAAGATCAAACTTTGTCTTTTGTAGTCATTAAAATCAGCCTGTAAACGACTAAATTCTTCATCCGCGATGTTTGAGTCAGCTAGTGCTTATTTATTATCAGATTGAAGGAACTAAGTTTAGCTGTTATTAGTTGAACCATAGCTGTGTGCTTTTGGAGTTTAGTTTTTAATTTTTTGCTAGCAGCACCTACAGCTAATGAACACAGACCAAGAGCTAAAGACAAACACCTAGAGGTAAAGCTGCAGGTGCGCCTATGCCCGTGCTAAGAGACCAACACTCGTTCCTGCTGATGCAGCGCTTATAGTTGATGCTCCAGTATTAACATAGGTAACAGCATTAAAGGCAGCAGATACCTTCGTTTGGCTTTGCTGTATTTTGAAAGGTCTTGCTCTAGTATTTGCTGCATTTGTGTAATGTTTGTTAATCTGAAGGTTTTTATGTCAGGGTTTTCTACTATCCCTTCTTCTGCGACTCTGGCGTTGTAGGCGATTTTGGATAATACTTAGTGGGCATGCTTTTTTAAAAAATAAAAAAATATTTAGTATTGTATATTTTCTAATCTGTTATCTTGAATATTCAGCTGCGCATCATATATTAAAAACAAATACACATTAAGTGGTTTATCGGCCTCTTTTCTTTATCAATTTGAATGTTTATTATGTCTCTAACAGTTCTCCCCCTTCCATGTAACGATTATCCTCCGTTGACCTTAGGTCATCCATAAACCGTATTTCGTTGTTAAATAATGATCAAGTCTAACACTGTGAAGATGTAGATCTTTAGACACAAGGTCAACTGTTGGATTTCTACACCTCCCGCCTCCAAACAGTTTTCTTATTTCATCAAAATGCTGATAAGGTTTAAGCCCGCTAGCGTAGATTTGGTTAGGACTACCCTCAATTGTACATTGCACTTTCGTTATTTTGGGATTAACAAAATTTTCAGTTTGTCTTTTGAATGGTTCTTGATTTTCACACAGCAATAAAATACCTTTAAGCGATCTTGCTGTGGCACTAAAACTAAAATTCCATATAGTGTCTGCCCTGCTTTAGGATATTTAGAATGATGAATCACTCTTTCGTAATATATTGCTAATTTTGACTGATATTGTTGCTGGATCAACCTCGCTAAGTTAGGGTTGCTAACGATGTCAAACTCTAACGAGATGTCAGAAATGCTGTACTTTGCTTCGGTTCTGTAGATATAAATACATGTTTGTAGTCATTAAAAGTTAGTTCATATGACAATCTGTCTTTTAATGCTCCTTGAAAGTATGGGCAATTGCGCTTTTAACAACTCAAAATCTAGGGTATGAAAAAGCGATTTCCATACGCATAACTTACGGCTACAAACCTTTTGCCGTCTTAGCATCTTCAGCGCCTATTCTATGTTTAGTGCTTCTTCATTTTCGATTCCTTGAAACGCAAGATCGGCCCTTTCATTCCCGGTTAGCCATAGATCAGAATAGGTTAAAAATATGTCTGCATTGTGTAAAGAAAATATTTCCTGCCCCTCAAGTTTTATAGAAATTTTCTTAACGATTGCCCGCCCCAGATTCCTGCACAACTGTCCTGTTTGGGTCTGTTTCTGATGCGATTTCTATTTTGAAAGTAAGACGCGCAGAGCCTGGCACAATCACTTCATTCCGCTCCTAGGTCTGGAAATTTAACAGTAAGAATTTGATCTGAATCAATAGTAGACGGATTATTTGGAACAGTAATATTCCGCTTATTTCCCTTCACACCAAAGGGCTCTTTCAGTCTTCTATGCGGGTCAAGAATCGAGCCATATGCTTGTGACATTTTTTTTTATAAAACAAAATAAAAAGTTAATTATTTAAAAACATGGCAGGCATTGAAGATTATGATGTTCCTGATCGTGGAGACGACATGAGTGAAATGACTCCTTTGATACAGCATCGCTCGACGCTCTCATTGCATCGTGAATTAACAGAAAGTAAGGTTAGATCATTGTACCAAAGTTTAGGTCTTGAACCTCCCGAATTTATAGCCCCTGATGATTTTGTAAAAGATGATGATGGCCATTTGTATTTTAAAGACAATCGAGGAAAACGTTTTCAGCTTACAGATAAACGAGACTCATCAAAGTTTGTAGGCATGAATACAATTAGACAAAGACTTAGGTGGAAGATCGAAATCGCCTTGGCATTACTAAACCAAAATTAGATAGGGAGGCAGTTGCTAAACTTCAAAACACACTACAAGAACTCCCAACAGATAACCAAATACAAAACATGGAACTTCAAGATTTAAATCAATCAGCAGATGAAATAATAAATGCAATAGAAGCAGAAACCAGTTTGTCAGAAGAAACAGCATTAAAAACTATACACGACCCCCCGATACCCACGCGAGAATTAGAGGCCCTTGATCGTGCTTTGAGAACCATCAGAGGCGAATTATTAAACAATTTAGCCAAACTGAGTGAACTAAATAAGGATATAGAAAAAGAAAAAAAAAAAACTCGCTGAGGCTGATGACGCCAACTTAGGGCCTGATATTAAAGAAGAAATAACCCGAAGACTAAATAATTTTGAAGAACTGAGATTACTAAGAATAGAAGCGGCGTCTACAACCGAGAACAATTACGAACTCAAGTGAGCAGAATAAGAAAGAAACTATCCAAAGAATTTTTATATGAGACACAATGCTAGCAGAAAGAATAAGAACACTGTTTAGAGAGCAAGGAGTCACATTAGCAAGCGTTATAACAGCCTTAGGATTTGCAATAAGTACACTGGTGATGGCTATTACAGGCGGCGGTGGTCAAATCCCAGTGCCTCCATCGCCATCGCCTCCATCACCCACCTGATAAATCATGGTAAAAAACAGCTTGATCATCTTGCGGGTTTATTAAAAAAATTAGCCAGTAAAGCCATGGACGCTTTACCAGGTATATTAGGAGGTATTGTTAGCTGGCTTTTGTCTACTGCAAGCAAAGTAGTTGGCTTGATGGCTGAGCACTTATGGGCATTAGTTGCCTTAATAGTTGGTTACTCTTTATTTTTTTTTTTTTTTTTTTTTTTTTTTTTTTTTTTTTTCTTTTTTTTTTAAATTAAATCTTTGCCAATCGTAATAATACTGAAGAATGTGTTTACCTGCCTTTGTTCTTCTCCCACTATTAAATTGTTCCAGTATAATGTTTGGTCACTCAGTGGGAGATTGCATCCTTAGAATCCAAGTAAAGTTTTCGTACATTCTTAGCCATGTCACAATGCCTTGGTTATGAACACAGACTAGAACTCACTCAGATTTCCATACTTTTGATCTCCCTTGCAATCCTTAATGATCCAAGCATAGGCTCAAAGATTGTTCCCCATATGTTTATACGTTTGCATAATGCTTTATTTTTTTTTGCACTTTTTCCTAGCTCCACACTTTCCTTTTGTTCCATTTTACTACCCTTCGCTGTGCTTGGGGTGCTGTTGGATTCTTGTTTTGAACCCTTGGTGATGAGAACACCACAGAAATAACGACTTTGGTGTGGTCCTCTATTTGACAACCAAGGCACAGACATAAATCCGCCTTCTCCTCTGATGAGTCCGATCCAGCGACGAAAGGCCTAAGGAGCAGCATACAAATAGACGTCTCGAAGGTGATAATGTTCCCTCACGGCACTAGTGAAGGTTGCATATTATAAATATTCCAGATTCCCCCCATTTTCTTCATCTTTAATTTTTTGTAAATTTGTTTTTTTTTTTTTTTTTTTTTGTTTGTTAAATTAAATCTTTGCCAAGTCGTTACTATTAATGACTGAAGATTGTTAACTGCACATGTTCCTCCACTATTATATTGTTCACAGTATAATGTTTGGGTCAATCAGTGGAATTGCATCTTAGTAGATCCACAGTAAGGTTTGTTCTGTAAAAGTTCTTACCAATCAACAACGTTGTGTTATTGAACAGCAAGCTGACCACGATCAGAACTGTTCCATATCTTTTGATCTCCCTTGCATCCTTGAATGGATCCCCAACATAGGCTCAAAGATTGGTTCCCTATTTTTATACGTTTTGCTATAATGCTTATTAGTTATTTGCAACTTTTTTTTCCTCTCCAACTCTTCAACTCTGGAGGCTTCCATTTTACTACCCACGCTGGCTGCTTTGGGTGCTGTTGGATTCTTTGAACCCATGTGATGAGAACACCACAGAATATCGACTTTGTGTGTCTCGATGACACCAAGGCATCAGACACGAATCATCACCGTGTCTCCCATTTATGAGTCCGACCAGCGACGAAAGCCTAGTAGAGCAGGCAATACAAATAGATCTGTCCTCGAGGGGAGTACGATGGTCCCTCAGGCAGCTATGCGGGTTTTATATATTATAATTATTCCCCCCAATTTCTTCATCTTAAAATTTGCTTTTTTTTTTTTTTTTTTTTTTTGTTTTTTTTTTTGTTTTTTTTTGGGGTTTTAAGTTAAAAGCTTGCCAAGTCGTAACCTAGAATGACTGAAGAATTGTTAACCTGCACTTTGTTTTTCTCCCACTATTAAATTGTTCAGTATAAAAAAAGAGGAGTAATCTAGCCAGTTATCCAACAACTACGCTGCTTTTCATATTCAGGTCCATATATTTTTTTGACTACAACAGTCTTTGGGCTTTGGCCTCGGATTGGATGACTTAATCTTGGATCATCTTTTTTTTATTGTTTGTTAAAAAAGCTCAGAATTTAGTCGGTTTGTCCAACTCTGTTCATTCCTGCACGAGATTTCATATGTGTAAGTTTATTATGTTCTAACCTTGGAACCTGAGGTCAAGTAGCAAATGTAAAACAGTGCCAACAGCAAAGTCTACTTCGATCTTGCGAATTGTAAAACATTTGGACCTGTTTAAATTCGCGAAGGCAAACAACTGAGAATTAATGGCGTCCTCTAAATTTGCTAAGTACTTTTATTGTGCATCAAAGCAGAGAGAACAGTTTATGCTCGATCTTGTCTTGTGCTTGCAAACCTTTTAGCCAAACACCAAACGTATAGTAACAATAGAGTCGTTTATCGTCTATCTGCTTTAGTTAGAACCCTTAGAAGCTCTAAATAATGTTGTCCATGCTTTTTTATCTCTTGCTCTATGGACCCGTAGTGAACAGTTGTGCCTGAAGAAAAGTGTGTAAGGAGATCCAGTCAAGTTAACTTCTGTGCACGCCCCAAAAATCAGTGGTGCCTAAGGACCATGATTTAGGTCCAACTTTTGTCTAAGTCCTCATCTTAACATTAATTTAAATTCTGTTTACAGATCCTTTCAAAGCCTTCATGTCTAAATTCTGTTGCTGAAGGGATTAAACGGATTTGTCCATTTGTTAATAGGTCTTGCAGTTCAGTCAAAATACGTCTGAAGTGGTAATAAAAATGAAATTATACACTGACTCACCAACGGATCTGATGATTTAAATGATTCGGCATAACGACACTCCACTCCCAGTTGTTGCACAAAACACAGCAAAGTTAACGTTCTGAAAAACTGCAGTCGGAGATGCTAAAGCACACTTTTGCGATGTATCTTTTTAAATAGGGGTTTAAGATATCTGTTTTAATGCTAACCACCTTACTTGAGAGTGTCAGTCTGGGTCACAGAAATGACAAGAGTATCATGTTATATTTTTAAAGATTGTAGTGCGGCCCAACAGAATTATTTGCATAGTATATTGAAATGCACTCAATTTTTATTTTGTTTTAAAAAATGTTTGAAACAATAACACCCATAGACCGTAATTCGTTTTTTAGAACATGCTGTTTAGAACGCTTGCGGAACCAAAATGGGTCGCACTCCAGAATTTTACAAAGCCGTATGTTTATATAACTGAATCAAAAAAATATAAATTCTAAAAGTTGACAAATCAGAGCCAAATAGCCAGTAACAATACCTATGTTATTACGGTTTTGCTCACTAAAGCAATGATAACTCAACATACTCCAAACTTAACATGCAAATCTAAAAACAATGTTACATCAAGCCTGAAGAGAAGCAGGTTACTATTTTGATAAAGTGTAGCTAAAGTTAGGCTTGCGCTGGCAATCATAGATTAGATTAACCGAGCAAAACTACTTAGAGGGGAAGCCGCCGATCTTGAATACATTCTTACTCTGTTCATTTGGAAGCTGCCTGATAATATATGATGAGGCCCTCACTGTTTAAGAGCTCTTCCGCAGGGAAGCTGCATATTGCATAGAAATTATACAATCCCAATTCAGTTAAACATAGCTGTGGAGGGTCAATCATTAAAAAGTCACAGACAAAACAGGGAAATTGTAAATGGATATCTGCACATGTTTGGAATAAAATAATAATTGTACTAAAAAAAATGCCCGACCAAAGAATCAGATTACATTACGCCTTGAGTGAAACCTAATAAAAACCTTGCAGACTTGCGGACTTTGAAACAAATGGTGAAAGGCCTTTTGGTTTTAGTACAACAAAGATGTGATTAAAACCAAGAGGTTACGACACAAAATTTCTAACAGAACACTACGCATCTAAAGCAAATAAGTTGGCCATAATAATTTCGAAACCTACAGCAAATGCACTTAGAACCATTAGAATGGACAAATTTGAATTCTAAGCCCATTACATTTTGACCGTCAAGAAGTTTCAGAACTTCAATCTGCCTTTACTAAAGTCTTATGCCAGAGGACAATAGTCTAAAGAGATCGAAATACGCAGTACGAACAAAATAATTCTTCACAAAAAGAACGGTTTTAAAGAAACTTCTACAAAATTACAGTTCATCCGCGCACAAAATAAAACACATTCACAATGATATTAAATTTCGTCTTAAAAGATAGGCAAATGAGCTGTGGGTCATACAATCTTATGAAAGGAATTCTTATGCTGAAAACAGACGTAAAAACTTAAGTTACGTCGTGTTCCACACGGCGGGAATTAGCCAACAACCAGCGACAAAAGATATTAGTATAAATAAACGACTTAAGAACGAATTGGATATCTACACATTAGGCCTAAGATTATAACTAAACAATCTAACAGAGAGTAAAACAATAACGGATTAATTAAATCTGTTATAAACTATGGAGCATTAAACTTATGACAAAACCCCCATTGTTCATTAATTGGACAACTGGTTGTGAAAACATATTATCCTCAATCGTACAAACATTTATCGTTATATTTTGATCATATGGATTTTCTGCCCACACAAATGAACAAGCAATCATGATAGAAGGTTTAATGGACGGAAATGCCATTTGTTGACCAGCAATAAATGAGTGAGTTTAGAAGCCTTTTTAGATTGTTGAGGGAACGCAGACACTATTTATTATAGATGACTGTTCGGCAGAAAGAGACATAGTTAAAAAAAGAAACACTTTGTCAAAACTGGCTTTCAGTGGAAGACATGCTGGGATAAGTGTGTGGATTTTATGTCAAAAATATAACTCCGTTTTAAAAGACTTTAGAGAACAATTAAAGACTGTAGTTTTATTTCACATGAAAGACAGAGACGCATTTGATGAATGTATGCGCGAAAATGATGTTATTGAAAATGATCAGGAAAAACACAGGATTAAGCAAAAACTGAAATCTGAAAAGTTTAGTAAATTAGTATTGAAAACAGATAATCCTACCCAGTATGTTTGTTTGTAGATAATCGTTATTTTTTTGGTTATTGAAGTCTTACTTGTCAGAGAACGTAAAAACACGGGTTCTAGAGTCATCCGCCCGAAACTGGTTGAACTGTGTAATGCAGGTTGGTTTTACCTCGTTAATGCGCATGCCCAGTGGAATCAAGTCTACTGAGTATGAGAGAACTAATAAATGCCAATCCTAGGGTCAGCCGCCCCGAAACTTGTTGAGGGGCGGCTGAGCTAGGATTGGCATTTATTAGTTCTCTCCTCTTTCCCGGGAAAGAACTTTTAAGGTCTGGCGGTGCCGAATACATGGAAAGATAAGTGATTCTTTGTTTTTTGTTCGTACTGTCCTAAATGTTAAATGTTATCTGTTTTTGCCTGAAGAAGACACAAGAGGTCGAAATGCATTGTGTCTTGTCCTGTGCTTTGTCTGTGTATGTCCTTGGCGGTCACTAAACTTTTCTCTTTCTAAATTTTTACCATGGCTTTTTTTTTGTCAAGAATAACTGTTTCAACGGAATAACAGTTACGCAAATTAGTTTCCTAAAACTTTCAGTGTTGTTTGAAAGGATATGGACTGCTTTCCTCGGGAGAGTATACCAACAGCATTTTGTTTTCAACCTCAGACTTCCGGCGGAAAATAAAAATCCTTCGAGAAAGAAACGGTCATTGTATCTGTTAATCCCTAAAATAACTTATTATCATTGTTTTCTGGAAGAATGACACTGTTTTCCTCTAAATAATAAACACTGATAGTGACGGCTAACCCCTCTGATAGTAAGTGGTGGTTTTTGTTTTATATTATCGATGTTTCCATTGAGAATGATCGCTGTTTTCATTGGAAAACAAAACCGATTTCAATGCCATCACTGTTTTTGTGGAAGATAATGCCTGTTCCCCTAGGAAAACAGTGATGACAACAGATCCTCCTATTATCGCAGTTTTTCTTTTTTCTTTTTGAAGGATGATAACCACTTTTCTTTGTAAAACCGTGACATGAAACGATTTCAGTATTATTACTATTTTCTTTTCTGATAGATGGTAACAATTTTCCTTGGACAAGAGGTTATCCTATAGTCGTTGTTTTTAATGAAGGATAACAACTGCTTTCCTGTGTAAAACCGTGATAGGAAATGATTTCAATATTACTACTGTTTTTTATTATCATTATAACTATTATTTTTATTGTTATCATTAGCTCCCTTCCATGTTCTCGTTGTTACCATGAAAGGGATGTGAACAGTTTCTTTGTGTTAAAAAAACACACACACAAAAAAAAGCAAAAACAAAACGAAACCCGTGAAAACAGTTGATTTTCATACCACTGCTGTTTCCATAAAATGATGATGTCCGTTTTCCTTGTAAAAAAACGATGATGACAACTGATTTACATATTACATTTTTTTGAATGATAAAAGATGCTTCCATTGGGAAGAAAACGGGTAAAGACTAATTGCACTTCTGGTCACCGGTTTGTTTTAAAGGATAACACACGTTCATCTCCGGGGTAAAAATCGAAGATCACTGATGTGTCAGTTATCACTTTCTTCAGGCTAGCGACTGTTTTCTTTGGGAAAGCAGGGACAACAGCAATTATGGACCTAGGAAGCTGGGAAAGCACGGACAACAGCAATTATGGACATAGGAAGCTGAGAAAGCACGGACAACAGCAATTATGGACCTAGGAAGCTGAGAAAGCACGGACAACATCAATTATGGATCTAGGAAGCTGAGAAAGCAGGCCCAACAGCAATTATGGACCTAGGAAGCTGGGAAAGCACGGACACAGCAATTATGGACATAGGAAGCTGAGAAAGCACGGACAACAGCAATTATGGACCTAGGAAGCTGAGAAAGCACGGACAACATCAATTATGGATCTAGGAAGCTGAGAAAGCAGGGACAACAGCAATTATGGACCCAGGAAGCTGAGAAAGCACGGACAACATCAATTATGGATCTAGGAAGTTGAGAAAGCACGGACAACAGCAATTATGGATCTAGGAAGCTGGGAAAGCACGGACAACAGCAATTATGGATCTAGGAAGCTGAGAAAGCACGGACAACAGCAATTATGGACCTAGGAAGCTGGGAAGCACGGACAACAGCAATTATGGACCTAGAAAGCTGGGAAAGCACGAACAACAGCAATTATGGATCTAGGAAGCTGAGAAAGCACGGACAACAGCAATTATGGACCTAGGAAGCTGGGAAAGCACGGACAACTGTAATTATGGACCTAGGAAACTGGGGAAAGCACGGACAACAGCAATTATGGACCTAGAAAGCTGGGAAAGCACGGACAACTGTAATTATGGAACTAGGAAACTGGGAAAGCACGGACAACAGCAATTATGGACCTAGAAATCTGGGAAAGCACGGACAACTGTAATTATGGACCTAGGAAACTGGGAAAGCACGGACAACAGCAATTATGGACCTAGAAAGCTGGGAAAGCACGGACAACTGTAATTATGGACCTAGGAAACTGGGAAAGCACGGACAACAGCAATTATGGACCTAGAAAGCTGGGAAAGCACGGACAACTGTAATTATGGACCTAGGAAACTGGGAAAGCACGGACAACAGCAATTATGGACCTAGAAAGCTGGGAAAGCACGGACAACTGTAATTATGGAACTAGGAAACTGGGAAAGCACGGACAACAGCAATTATGGACCTAGAAATCTGGGAAAGCACGGACAACTGTAATTATGGACCTAGGAAACTGGGAAAGCACGGACAACAGCAATTATGGACCTAGGAAGCTGGGAAAGCACGGACAACTGTAATCATGGACCTAGGAAGCCGGCTAGTAAGCTCCCATTGCGTGTCACGAATTGTTTGCATGATTGTGTGTGTGTGTGTGTGTGTGTGTGTGGTGTGTGTGTGTGTGTGGTGCGTGCGTGCGTGCGTGCGTGCGTGCGTGCGTGCGTGCGTGGTGTGTGTGTGTGTGTGTGTGTGTGTGTGTCTGACGGGGGGGGGGGGGGGGGGGGGGGGGTGCATGCGTGCGTGCATGCGTGCGCGCATGTGTGCGTGTGTGTGTGTGTGTGTGTGTGTGTGTGTGTGTGTGTGTGTGTGTGTGTGTGTGTGTGTGTGTTGTTTGTATGTGTGAGCGCGTGCGTGTGCATGCGTGCCAGCATACGTGCGCGCATGCGTGCGCACATGTGTGTGTTGTGTGTGTGTGTGTGTGTGTGTGTGTGTGTGTGTGTGTGTGTGTGTGTGTGTGTGTGTGTGGTGTGTGTGTGTGTGTGTGTGTGTGTGTGAGTGATATGCATAATAAGTGATCTTTTACTTGTAACTTTGTGACGATCACAAAAGAGCCCTTCAGTACACACGGCTCTATCCACCAAAATACAGAATGAAACAGGAAATAAGGGCAATTCTATGTCAAATCAGTGGTCAGTACACACGGCTCTATCCACCAAAATACAGAATGAAACAGGAAATAAGGCAATTCCATGTCAAATCAGTGGTCAGTACACACGGCGTTATCCACCAAAATACAGAAGGAAACAGGAAATAAGGGCAATTCCATGTCAAATCAGTGGTCAGTACACACGGCGTTATCCACCAAAATACAGAAGGAAACAGGAAATAAGGGCAATTCCATGTCAAATCAGTCGTCAGTGCACACGGCGTTATCCACCAAAATACAGAAGGAAACAGGAAATAGGGGCAATTCTATGTCAAATCAGTGGTCAGTACACACGGCTTCTCCTCTAAAAATACAGAATGAAACAGGAAATAAGGGCAATTCTATGTCAAATCAGTGGTCAGTACACACGGCTTCTCCTCTAAAAATACAGAATGAAACAGGAAATAAGGGCAATTCTGTTTCAAATCAGTGGTTAGTATGCACGGCTTCTCCTCTAAAAATACAGAATGAAGCAGGAAATAAGGGCAATTCTGTTTCAAATCAGTGGTCAGTATGCACGGCTTCTCCTCTAAAAATACAGAATGAAACAGGAAATAAGGGCAATTCCATGTCAAATCAGTGGTCAGTATACACGGCTTCTCCACCAAAATAC
>CM031598.1:2195193-2212693 GCA_018398815.1 Conus ventricosus
GGAGACTGTCACGCGGTGCGTGCCAGGTACGGAGGGCAGACTGCATGTGATGTGTCTGCGTGTGTGAGGTTTATTGATAGGTGACGGGTGGTGGTACCTCGGATAGACACGTCTTGTAGAGGTTCACTTTTGGTGTTTGCGCTTGGAACTAAACCGGGTTGGATGGGCGGAAAGGAAAATTAGGGATCATATTAATAAAAGAGTTGTTCTTTTTTCAATTATTGTTAAAGATTTGCAGGTGAATTCATGATTATGTTAAATACAATAGTAGTATCAGTTAGATTACTTAGTACAGGTTATCGCGATTGGAAAACAAGAGGAAAAAATAGATGATAATAATAAAAGGTGTTTAAGATATTTAGGAATTGTGCCTCAGAAGCCTACATTTGATGTATATATATATATATGTATTATGATTGTTTAGTCGACGGTGGCGCGCCAGTATTCAAAGAAGTTTTTCCGCATCATTGTGGTGTCAGTAGGCAATGTTTTAGGACAATGTATAAGCGGCGCTCGAAATCTTTGTCGAGCTTATGTAATTGGTGATTGTCCTAGGCTTGATAATTTCTGATGACATTTATATGGATTATGATTGTGCCTGCTAAGAGATTAGGATACCCGGGTTCAATTCTATTATTTTGGTTTTGCTTGAAATGGTTTGATTCTATTAAGCATTTTACTAGGTAATGGATCCTGAATTGTGACCGTACTGGTGGTCACTAACGGTCGGATTGTTCGTTGGAGTGAATGTGATTTATATCCTATTGAATCATTGTCTTGGAGACCTCGATGGAACTGAAGTCGTGGGTATGTAACTCAGACAGAATAATCACTATTATGAAGGAACGGTTACAATTATGTTCGTGGCCGTTGATGGAAGTGGGAAGTCAATGAAGTTGGTTTAAATGTGTAATGGAACATTTCTGGTGTGAGAGAATTTTGATGTCAAGGTGGCTGGTTGTATAGGTCATGATTTAAAATTCCAATCAGCTGTCGCACTTTGGGTTGTGACATGTAAACACTGAGAACCGTTTACTTTAGTGAAGCAACAAATAAGTTATAACTGTATTCTTCTGTGGTAGTAAGACATTTCCTTTTCACAGGGTTCCGGCGAGTTTTTTGTTACCTCCCCTACACAGCACATCTGTGAGGGTCAGCCTCTCGGGTTGTGGAGTTGTCACCGCCACTTCCACTGTCATCCCTGCCCACTCCTCTGCCCGGAGTGGGGACGCACGTGGAGCCGGCAGGGTGCGTTCCGGTCGGGACGCCGTCTCCCTTCTTCCACAGTCCGAGGGTGTGGCAGTTCCTCCGACTTCAACTCTGTGACTTCAGGGTGGGCAAGCGTCTTGAGGGCTCGCCGCAGTATACCATCTGCGGGCGACTCGCGAATGTGGTTGGTGCCCGGTAGGTAGGGACCGCGCTCTTCGACGCGTCACGACTTTACTCCTCCAACTTCATATCAAGCGCTTCAGTGAAGGTTTTGTGTTTGGGCGGTGCATTAGTGTGAGGGCGTCGTAAAGCAGACCGACGTTTACATAATCATATTGGGAAACGCTGTGTTGCCGTTGTTTTTTTTTTGTGTGTGTGTGTTTTTTTTTTTTGGAAGGAGTTTGGTTTTTTTGGTGTTTTTTCCTTGCATGTGTCAAGCACCCGCCAGGGACTTCGAATGAAGTATTGAAAGTGCAACATTGGGTTCGGGTTACTTGAACAATCTGTGTTGAACATTTTGGGGTTAAGTTTGGGTGTCCGGTAGTTTGACACCGGCACATAAAAATTAGTATAAAGAGTACTTTTTTTTTGGAAAAAAAAAAGAAAAAAAATCGCGTGGGCATCTCGGGTTTTATGAGGTATCAACCTTGCTTGATATTTCAGCCGGGATTACCAGGTGATGTGATTTCACCCTTGTCCCTTCTGGTATTGGCCTTCAGTGGGCTGAGGTGTGTGTCTGTGCCTCCCTGAGGGAAGGGTCGTTGTATGTAGATGTGCAGCACATGCGTGCACAGGTATGCATAAGGGGCCATGCGCTGATGGTCGGTATTGATGTTAGTATAGTTGGATTCTTTTGGGGGTTTGTATTTTTTTGTTTGTTTTTTTTTCTGTGTGGGGAAAACTGCCTGTGTGTGTTGGATATAGAGGTCTTGGTGTTTCATCTGCCATTCTGTGGTGAGAGTGCGTGGGTGAATGCAAATAAAGCCTTCTGTTTGTGCACCGTATTCTCTTTGTGTGTTTTGTGTGGCGTTCATACTCTCAGTAAAAGGGGAAAGGGGTGGTTATAACGGGGATATATTAATACATATATCCCTGTCTACTGTCTTATACAGTGACAACTATTAACTCCCTTTGTTTTCTTTTATTTTGCTACACTATTAACTCCCTGTTTTCTTTTATTTTGCTACACTATTAACTCCCTTTGTTTCTTTTATTTTGCTACACTATTAACTCCCTTTGTTTTCTTTTATTTTGCTACACTATTAACTCCCTTTGTTTTCTTTTATTTTGCTACACTATAAACTCCCTTTGTTTTCTTTTATTTTGCTACACTATTAACTCCTTGTTTTCTTTTATTTTGCTACACTATTAACTCCCTTTGTTTTCTTTTATTTTGCTACACTATTAACTCCTCTTTTCTTTTTGCTACACTATTAACTCCCTTTCCCTCCTCTTCCTGACTCCCAACACATTCGCACGTCCACATCTTCCTCTTACATGTCCTTATTTACTTTTTGACCTAATTCCATTATTTATTTATTTATTTATTTATTTATTTATTTATTTATTTATTGGCGTTTACTGACCTGGCTCGGGCTCCAGCTCTTGAATTAACAATACAACCGTGTGATATACTCCCCCTCCCCCCTCCCTCCCACCTCTTCCTCTCTCTGAAACGTTTGCAGTCATGGAACCGCCAACATGAACATACCAGATAAAAACGGAAACAAACAAACAAGAAGCCAAGAAGAATGAAGTCCTTCAAGACAGACATCAGAACACGTTGGCAAAGAAAAGAGTTCCACTGAAAGTCATTTTTTTTATTTTTTTTTTACAAAAGCTCTACCACCAGTCTCCATCCCCCTCGCCCCTCTCCTCCCCCACCCTCCCCCTTCCTGCTCCCTTCCTTCGTCTTCTCCATCCACTAAAGGAGAGGGAAAGGTCAGAGAGGGAAAGGTCAGAGGGAAAGGTCAGAGAGGGAAAGGTTAGAGAGGGGAAGTTCAGAGAGTGGAAGGTCAGAGAGGGAAAGGTCAGAGGGGTAAGGTCAGAGAGGGAAAGGTCAGAAAGGGAAAGGTCAGTTTTATCGCACGTGAGTGAAGAGATCAGCGAGGCTTAGTGGTCCTGTTTGCAGACACATTTCCAGTTGACCCTGTGTCGTGTTGTTCGTCAAAGATGTATCGCCCATGAACATGCCGTTTGTAAGAGCCAGCTTTTAGCAGAAACCAAACAAAACTCGAAACGGTAGAAAAGGAATCGTTTAGTTACTCATTTCCTACGCTCCTTACATTTTCCATCCCCTCCCTCCCCCTTTTTTAACGCTTTTTCGTTTCTTTGTTCCTCTCTTTCCCTCGTTGCTGTCCTGTGACGGTGTTCTGGCCACATTCTGTCACCAGTCATCTTAACGTAGAGTGATGGGTTCCTCTCTTTCCCTCGTTGCTGTCCTGTGACGGTGTTCTGGCCACATTCTGTCACCAGTCATCTTAACGTAGAGTGATGGGTTCCTCTCTTTCCCTCGTTGCTGTCCTGTGACGGTGTTCTGGCCACATTCTGTCACCAGTCATCTTAACGTAGAGTGATGGGTTCCTCTCTTTCCCTCGTTGCTGTCCTGTGACGGTGTTCTGGCCACATTCTGTCACCAGTCATCTTAACGTAGAGTGATGGGTTCCTCTCTTTCCCTCGTTGCTGTCCTGTGACGGTGTTCTGGCCACATTCTGTCACCAGTCATCTTAACGTAGAGTGATGGGTTCCTCTCTTTCCCTCGTTGCTGTCCTGTGACGGTGTTCTGGCCACATTCTGTCACCAGTCATCTTAACGTAGAGTGATGGGTTCCTCTCTTTCCCTCGTTGCTGTCCTGTGACGGTGTTCTGGCCACATTCTGTCACCAGTCATCTTAACGTAGAGTGATGGGTTCCTCTCTTTCCCTCGTTGCTGTCCTGTGACGGTGTTCTGGCCACATTCTGTCACCAGTCATCTTAACGTAGAGTGATGGGTTCCTCTCTTTCCCTCGTTGCTGTCCTGTGACGGTGTTCTGGCCACATTCTGTCACCAGTCATCTTAACGTAGAGTGATGGGTTCCTCTCTTTCCCTCGTTGCTGTCCTGTGACGGTGTTCTGGCCACATTCTGTCACCAGTCATCTTAACGTAGAGTGATGGGTTCCTCTCTTTCCCTCGTTGCTGTCCTGTGACGGTGTTCTGGCCACATTCTGTCACCAGTCATCTTAACGTAGAGTGATGGGTTCCTCTCTTTCCCTCGTTGCTGTCCTGTGACGGTGTTCTGGCCACATTCTGTCACCAGTCATCTTAACGTAGAGTGATGGGTTCCTCTCTTTCCTCGTTGCTGTCCTGTGACGGTGTTCTGGCCACATTCTGTCACCAGTCATCTTAACGTAGAGTGATGGGTTCCTCTCTTTCCCTCGTTGCTGTCCTGTGACGGTGTTCTGGCCACATTCTGTCACCAGTCATCTTAACGTAGAGTGATGGGTTCCTCTCTTTCCCTCGTTGCTGTCCTGTGACGGTGTTCTGGCCACATTCTGTCACCAGTCATCTTAACGTAGAGTGATGGGTTCCTCTCTTTCCCTCGTTGCTGTCCTGTGACGGTGTTCTGGCCACATTCTGTCACCAGTCATCTTAACGTAGAGTGATGGGTTCCTCTCTTTCCCTCGTTGCTGTCCTGTGACGGTGTTCTGGCCACATTCTGTCACCAGTCATCTTAACGTAGAGTGATGGGTTCCTCTCTTTCCCTCGTTTCTGTCCTGTGACAGTGTTCTGGCCACATTCTGTCACCAGTCATCTTAACGTACAGTGATGGATGTTGTCTTGGTCTAACGACTCTTTCAACACAGTCGGAGGAAAGGATGCGTGGTGCAATCTCACCCAAGTCTCTCTCTCTCTCTCTCTCTCTCTCTCTCTCTCTCTCTCTCTCTCTCTCTCTCTCTCTCTCTCTCTCTCTCTCTCTCTCTCTCATTTGTGCTTTATTTCTTCCCCCCCCCCCCTCCCCGGTGTTTCAAAATTGATTGTTTTGTATCTCTTTGGAATTTTTTGATTGTCAGATTGTTCTAAACATGCTCTCTTATCGCACCCACTCTAGCCTCTTCCTCCCCCACCCTCTCTCTCTCTCTCTCTCTCTCTCTCCTCCCTCCCTCCCTCCCCCCCCCCCCTCTCTCTCTCTCCCCCTCTCTCTCTCTCTCTCTCTCTGCAGGCTTACCCCGCACTCCCTTCGCTCCTGCGTCTCTCTCTCTCTCTCTCTCTCTCTCTCTCTCTCTCTCTCTCTCTCTCTCTCTCTCTTTTTTTTTATTTTTTTTTCCTTCCCTTTTTAAATTTTAATCCCCTATTGTATTGTAGTTCTAGTCACTTTTGCATGCTTCCTTTGTTGCCTTTTATTTTATATTGTTGACCCTACACAGGGCGAGGACTGGATGTAAAAAAGCACATCAGTGCTTATCTATTATCCTCGTAAATAAAGAATTTTGTCTTGTCTTGTCTTGTCTCTCTCTCTCTCTCTCTCCTTCTTTCTTTCTCGCTTTCTCTGTGTCTGAGTCTGTCTCTATTTTTCTCGCCTTCCTTTTACACCGAAACATTATGCACGACCTTGCATGTTTAGACTTTGTGTCTGTCTGTCTGTCTATCTGTCTGACGCTCTCTCTCTCTCTTTCTCTCTCTCTCTCTCCCTCCCTCCCCCCCCCCCTCTCTCTCTCTCTCTCTCTCTCTCTCTCTCTCTCTCTCTTTGACGGGAACATTATTTGCGACCTTGCATGTTTTACACTTTGTGTCTTGCTAAATTCCAACAGTTACGGAGAAAGTGAGGATTTGGGGGTTGATGCTCGTGCACAGCATCCAAGCTAAGAACTGCAAGGAACCAGATGCTTTTCTTCTTCTGGAAAATCTCTATTGTTTCGCATGGTTTCACGTGATACATTGTCTAGCTTTCCCTTGAAATAGCCGATGGTATTTCTGAATACAGTCGTGAGTCTCTCTGTCCCTGTCTTCCTGACCGTCTGTCTGTCCTGTCTGTCTGTCTGTCTCTTTCTTTCTCTCCCTCTCTGTCTGTCTGTCTGTCTGTCTGTCTCTCTTTCTCTCCGTCTCGCTCTCTCTTTCTCTCCGTCTGTCCTGTCTGTCTCTCTCTCCCCCTCTCTTTCATTCTCACCCTCCCTCTCTCTCCTTGCCCTTCAGTTTCCCTTCAAGCGGGGCCTGCTGCTCATTAACCCTTTACGGGGCATGCCACGGTAAGCCCCAGCGCGAACAGTCCCAAACCTGGAAGCGATTAACCCCTTTGATACTCACAACTCCGAAAATAAATCTCCCACATCAGAACAGTGCCATGACTACCCCAGCCCTCAAGTCCCGCCATCATCGCCGCTCTGCCGGCATCCCAGGCATGACGGGGCCGGGAAAAGGAAGGGAGGTGGGGGGAGCGATAGGGCAAGTGGACATGTTGTTGGCGTCAAATTCAGGGAAATGTGAACAAAATTGTTAAAAAAAATAAATAAAAAAGCAATATAAAAGGCGTAGACCAGGAATGTTGTAAAGGGAGGTAACTAACACCACTGAGTGGATTGCCAAAATAGTGAGAACAGGAGCCTCGGTGATGTCTGTTTGTTTAAGTGAGAACAGGAGCCTCGGTGATGTCTGTTTGTTTAAGTGAGAACAGGAGCCTCGGTGATGTCTGTTTGTTTAAGTGAGAACAGGAGCCTCGGTGATGTCTGTTTGTTTAAGTGAGAACAGGAGCCTCGGTGATGTCTGTTTGTTTAAGTGAGAACAGGAGCCTCGGTGATGTCTGTTTGTTTAAGTGAGAACAGGAGCCTCGGTGATGTCTGTTTGTTTAAGTGAGAACAGGAGCCTCGGTGATGTCTGTTTGTTTAAGTGAGAACAGGAGCCTCGGTGATGTCTGTTTGTTTAAGTGAGAACAGGAGCCTCGGTGATGTCTGTTTGTTTAAGTGAGAACAGGAGCCTCGGTGATGTCTGTTTGTTTAAGTGAGAACAGGAGCCTCGGTGATGTCTGTTTGTTTCAGCGTGCTGAGCTGTACTCTGTCTCTATATCACTGTCTCTGTATGTAAGTATGTCTTATATGAGTACATGTGTGTGTGTGTGTGTGTGTGTGTGTGTGTGTGTGTGTGTGTGTGTGTGTGTGTGTGTGTGTGTGTGTGTGTGTCTCCTACTACCTCCTACCCTCTTGTCATTCTGTCGATATGCTTGTATTCTTATGTGACTCTCTCTCTCTCTCTCTCTCTCTTCTCTCTCTCTCTCTCTCTCTCTCTCTCTCTCTCTCTCTCTCTCTCTCTCTCTCTCTCTCTCTCTCTCTCTCACGGTTCTGCTGGAATGACTTGATTTATTATCCATATGACATCCCCTCCTACCCGTAGCGACTGGGTATCACCATTTCCCACCTCCATTTGTGCTTTATTTCTACCTCCCCCCTCCCCGGTGCTTCAAAGTCGATTGTCTTGTATCTCTTTGGAATTGTTTGATTGTCAGATTGTTCTAAACATGCTCTCTTATCGCACCCACTCTCGCCTCTTTCTCCCCCCCCTCTCTCTCTCTCTCTCTCTCTCTTCTCTCTCTCTCTCTCTCTCTCTCTCTGCAGACACCCCGCACTCCCTTCGCTCCTGCGTCTCTCTCTCTCTCTCTCTCTCTCTCTCTCTCTCTCTCTCTCTCTCTCTCTCTCTCTCTCTCTCTCTCTCTCTCTCTCTCTCACTATTTAAAAAAAAATCTTAATCCCGTATTGTATTGTAGTTCTAGTCACTTTTGCATGCTTCCTTTGTTGCCTTTTATTTTATATTGTTGACCCTACACAGGGCGAGGACTGGATGTAAAAAAGCACATCAGTGCTTATCTATTATCCTCGTAAATAAAGAATCTTGTCTTGTCTCTCTCTCTCTCTCTCTCTCTCTCTCTCTCTCTCTCTCTCTCTCTCTCTCTCTCTCTCTCTGTATGTGTGACCCGTCTTCGTCGTCCAACAGTGCAACAGTCCAATTGCTCGCGTTTGGATGCGACAAAAACGACTAGAATTAGAGTGAAGTTATGCCGGGATTCAAAGCGGGTGGAGGGAAAAGGGTAAGGGAAGGAACGGGGAGATGGGTGGAGGGAGGGTGGGTGTGGAGGGGACGATGTACGAGGAGGGTGACAGTGGGGTGGGGTGAGGACAGGTGGGGAGAGAGGTAGGCAGTGGGCGGTGCGATGGGGGAGGGAGGAAAGGGAGGAGGGAGTAAGGGAGATGGGGTCAGGAGAGGGAGAGGGGGGTGGGGAGGGTGAGGACAGGTGGGGAGAGAGGTAGGCAGTTGGCAGTGCGATGGGGGAGGGAGGAAAGGGAGGAGGGAGTAAGGAAGATGGGGTCAGGAGAGGGAGAGGGGGTGGGGAGGGTGAGGACGGAGGAAAGGGAGGAGGGAGTAAGGAAGATGGGTCAGGAGAGGGAGAGGGGGTGGGGAGGGTGAGGACGGAGGAAAGGGAGGAGGGAGTAAGGAAGATGGGGTCAGGAGAGGGAGAGGGGGGTGGGGTGGGTGAGGACGGAGGAAAGGGAGGAGGCGGGAAAGGGTAAGTGGGGAAAGGACGAGGGGAGGGGTCGGAAAGGAGAGGAGGCAGGGGGACAGGAGGATGGCGAAGGAGGGAAGAGGAGGGAGGGGGAGGGAGGGGGGGGGGGGGGGGCAAGGGCGAAGGGTTACGGCCAGTGTGTGTGTGTGTGTGTGAGTGTGTGTGTAAGAGAGAGAGAGAGAGAGAGAGAGAGAACGAACGAACGAACGAACGAACGAACGAACGAACGAACGAACGAAATTTTGTTTATTCAGGGATATGAGATAAGCATACAAGTGTGCTTTTTTACACTCAGCCCTGAGGCTAAACAAAAATCCACAACAATAGTGCAGAAAGTAAATTGTCTATATATGTATACAAAAGAAGAGGAAGAAGAAGAAGAAAAAAGAAGAAGAAGAAGAAGAAGAAGAAGAAGAAGAAGAAGAAGAAGAAGAAGAAGAAGGAAAAAGAAGAAAGTATGAGAAACATAAATACGCAATATAGTGTACGCCAACTATTTACACGACTGACAAAGGCCACAGGAGATAATTCGGTGATCAATTAAAGAAAAGAATAAGACAGAGCATATGCTAGTTTAACCGTGAATTTTTAAAATAAACATTGATCCAATGATAATGGAAAATAGTACATACATATGAAATAATAAGTAAAAAGATAAAATATGCAGGGTTCAATTTCTGAACAACAACAGTTGCTGACATTTATACTTGTGATATTAGCTCAGACTAAATACTAGGGAACTGTTAAAATGTTTTTCATTTTTTCAAATAGAAGGCGTTTATACGCAACTTTAAACGAATTAATGCTTTTCTTCTGTTTAACATATTTTGGCATAGAATTCCAAAGTGTTCCACCAGAGTAAACTAAACTACTTTTAAAAAGATCGATTCTTGGTTTCGGTATGATTATGTTGTTAGTATATCTTGATTGATTGATTGGAAATCTTGCAGATATATTTGAGGGTGCTAATTGGTTCATAATTCTGTACATCATTATTGCTTTATTATATTCAAATTTATAAGAAAGGGGCAAGAGAGAGAGAGAAGAGAGAGAGAGAGGAGAGAGAGAGAGAGAGAGAGAGAGCGAGAGAGAGAGAGAGAGAGAGAGAGAGAGAGAGAGAGAGAGAGAGAGAGAGAGAGAGAGAGAGAGAGAGGAGAGAGAGAACGAACGAACGAACGAAATGTGTTTAATGAGGGAGAAGAATAAGCACATGGCAGGCTTGTTTGCATCTTGCCCTCAAAAATGAAAAAGAAACATTTCAAACACAACAGCCACCCTCCACACTCAAACCATTGAGAGAGAGAGAGAGAGAGAGAGAGAAGAGAGAGAGAGAGAGAGAGAGAGAGAGAGAGAGAGAGAGAGAGAAGAGAGAGAGAGAGAGAGAGAGAGAGAGAATTTGCCATTTCCAAAACATGTTTACCCAAATGCGATGTGGAATCCCGATTGTGTGAAAGCTGATTAATTAAACAATTCAAATTTTCGGAATTTTTATTCACCTGATGTTTGGTATTATCAGGTTTCTTCAAGCAGAGTTCAATTGGAGGTCTCTCTCTCTCTCTCTCTCTCTCTCTCTCGATCTCTATCTCTCTCTGTCTCTGTCTCTGTCTCTCTCTCTCTCTCTCTCTCTCTCTCTCTCTCTCTCTCTCTCTCTCTCTCTCTCTGTGTGTGTGTGTGTGTGTGTGTGTGTGTGTGTGTGTGTGTGTGTGTGTGTGTGTGTGTGTGTGTGTGTGTGTACACCCGGCCACGTGCATTAATTCAGCCAGAATGGAATACGTTGAACACACTATGTAAACGTAGTTCTGCATCAGTCATTTTCTCTGTTAACGTAGTTCTGCATCCGTCATTTTGTCTGTTATCGTAGTTCTGCATCCGTCATTGTCTCTGTTAACGTAGTTCTGCATCAGTCATTGTCTCTGTTAACGTAGTTCTGCATCCGTCATTTTGTCTGTTAACGTTGTTCTGCATCAGTCATTGTCTCTGTTAACGTAGTTCTGCATCCGTCATTGTCTCTGTTAACGTTGTTCTGCATCAGTCATTGTCTCTGTTAACGTTGTTCTGCATCAGTCATTGTCTCTGTTAACGTTGTTCTGCATCAGTCATTGTCTCTGTTAACGTAGTTCTGCATCCGTCATTTTTTCTGTTAACGTAGTTCTGCATCCGTCATTTTGTCTGTTAACGTAGTTCTACATCCGTCATTTTCTCTGTTGCCAGCACTCGTGTGCGCTGACTCGACCTCCTCCGCTGGTCGTGAACACGTTCTTTACCTGCTCTGCTGGCCGTGAACACGTTCTTTACCTGCTCTGCTGGCCGTGAACACGTTCTTTACCTGCTCTGCTGGCCGTGAACACGTTCTTTACCTGCTCTGCTGGCCGTGAACACGTTCTTTACCTGCTCTGCTGGCCGTGAACACGTTATGTACCATGCAAAAAAGACAGTAACAACACAAGATGTTCCCCTTTTATAAACGTGTCTGTCTGTTGGGGTCATACAGTGTCACTGGGTATGTCTGTCTGTTGGGGTCATACAGTGTCACTGGGTATGTCTGTCTGTTGGGGTCATACAGTGTCACTGGGTATGTCTGTCTGTTGGGGTCATACAGTGGCACTGCATCAACACAAGATATTCCCCTTTAAAAACATCTCTGTCTGTTGGGGTCATTCAGTGTCACTGGGTATGTCTGTTGGGGTCATACAGTGTCACTGGGTATGTCTGTCTGTTGGGGTCATGCAGTGTCACTGAGCATGTCTGTCTGTTGGGGTCATACAGTGTCACTGGGTATGTCTGTCTGTTGGAGTCATACAGTGTCACTGGGTATGTCTGTCTGTTGGGGTCATGCAGTGTCACTGAGCATGTCTGTCTGTTGGGGTCATACAGTGTCACTGGGTATGTCTGTCTGTTGGGGTCATACAGTGTCACTGAGCATGTCTGTCTGTTGGGTCATGCAGTGTCACTGAGCATGTCTGTCTGTTGGGGTCATACAGTGTCACTGGGTATGTCTGTCTGTTGGGGTCATGCAGTGTCACTGAGCATGTCTGTCTGTTGGGGTCATACAGTGTCACTGGGTATGTCTGTCTGTTGGGGTCATACAGTGTCACTGAGCATGTCTGTCTGTTGGGGTCATGCAGTGTCACTGAGCATGTCTGTCTGTTGGGGTCATACAGTGTCACTGGATATGTCTGTTGGGGTCATACAGTGTCACTGGGTATGTCTGTTGGGGTCATACAGTGTCACTGGGTATGTCTGTTGGGGTCATACAGTGTCACTGGGTATGTCTGTCTGTTGGGGTCATACAGTGTCACTGGGTATGTCTGTTGGGGTCATACAGTGTCACTGGGTATGTCTGTTGGGGTCATACAGTGTCACTGGGTATGTCTGTCTGTTGGGGTCATACAGTGTCACTGGGTATGTCTGTTGGGGTCATTCAGTGTCACTGGGTATGTCTGTTGGAGTCATACAGTGTCACTGGGTATGTCTGTCTGTTGGGGTCATACAGTGTCACTGGGTATGTCTGTCTGTTGGAGTCATACAGTGTCACTGGGTATGTCTGTCTGTTGGAGTCATACAGTGTCACTGGGTATGTCTGTCTGTTGGAGTCATACAGTGTCACTGGGTATGTCTGTCTGTTGGAGTCATACAGTGTCACTGGGTATGTCTGTCTGTTGGGGTCATACAGTGTCACTGGGTATGTCTCTCTGTTGGGGTCATACAGTGTCACTAGGTATGTCTGTCTGTTGGAGTCATACAGTGTCACTGGGTATGTCTGTCTGTTGGAGTCATACAGTGTCACTGGGTATGTCTGTCTGTTGGAGTCATACAGTGTCACTGGGTATGTCTGTCTGTTGGGGTCATACAGTGTCACTGAGCATGTCTGTCTGTTGGGGTCATACAGTGCCACTGGGTATGTCTGTTGGGGTCATACAGTGTCACTGGGTATGTCTGTTGGGGTCATACAGTGTCACTGGGTATGTCTGTTGGGGTTATACAGTGTCACTGGGTATGTCTCTCTGTTGGGGTCATACAGTGTCACTGGGTATGTCTGTCTGTTGGGGTCATACAGTGTCACTGGGTATGTCTGTCTGTTGGAGTCATACAGTGTCACTGGGTATGTCTGTCTGTTGGGGTCATACAGTGTCACTGGGTATGTCTGTCTGTTGGGGTCATACAGTGTCACTGGGTATGTCTGTTGGGGTCATACAGTGTCACTGGGTATGTCTGTCTGTTGGAGTTATACAGTGTCACTGGGTATGTCTGTCTGTTGGGGTCATACAGTGTCACTGGGTATGTCTGTCTGTTGGGGTCATACAGTGTCACTGGGTATGTCTGTCTGTTGGAGTTATACAGTGTCACTGGGTATGTCTGTTTGTTGGAGTCATACAGTGTCACTGGGTATGTCTGTCTGTTGGAGTTATACAGTGTCACTGGGTATGTCTGTCTGTTGGAGTTATACAGTGTCACTGGGTATGTCTCTCTGTTGGGGTCATACAGTGTCACTGGGTATGTCTGTCTGTTGGAGTCATACAGTGTCACTGGGTATGTATGTCTGTTGGGGTCATACAATGTCACTGGGTATGTCTGTCTGTTGGGGTCATACAGTGTCACTGGGTATGTCTGTTGGAGTCATACAGTGTCACTGGGTATGTCTGTCTGTTGGGGTCACACAGTGTCACAGCATCAGCACAAGATGTTCCCCTTTAAAAACATGTCTGTCTGTTGGAGTTATACAGTGTCACTAGGGTCGATCTGATATTGGCATTAGTCTTCCTACGACGACTGAAGGCACTTGGCCAAGTCATAAGAATACTGATTCTTGTCATGCATGTCTCGCATCATCTTGGAACCCTGCAAACTCGCGGAGTGCAGTTGTCTTTTTGACGCTAGGGTTATCTTCAAGAACTCTTTAAAATCCATATGGGTCTGTATCTTCAATTTCGGGCCTCCATATTCGGATCTGTACCATTCCCACCTTTCGCTTTCTGTACAAATTTTGACAATTTCAGTCAAAGTTCTCTCTTACCCTTTCACCAAGTACTTTGGGGACATTTCTTTCTTTCTTTTTTTTTTTTTTTTTTTTTTTGCTGTCCCAACATCTGCGCCACCTCAGAGGCAGTGTACCCAAGCCGCTCATTCCGACACCCCGTCCACAGCCACAGCCCGGTCGGCCCCGCCGCAGCCCCGGCACCAGCAATCCACAGGGAGCAGTCAATGTCAAGTTGTTAGGAGGCATCCTTTGGGGACATTTCTCATCGGCAGGAGGATCTCTCCGTCTTCGGAGACTTTCGCTTCTGTTTATGTTGAAGTGCTCACTGGCAGGTAACCAGGATCCAGCAGCAAGCCTGATCAGCTCCTCAAAGAACGAAAACACTTGTCCCGCGCTGGTCCTGCTGATCGCCATTGGGGAGGAACTTTACAGCATACGGAATAGTCACTGCAGACCGCTGACCGCCATTGGGGAGGAACTTTACAGCACACGGAATAGTCACTGCAGACTGCTGACCGCACCAATGGGGAGGATCTTTACAGCACACGGAATGGTCACTGCAGACCGCTGACCGCCATTGGGGAGGAACTTTACAGCACACGGAATGGTCACTGCAGACTGCTGACCGCCATTGGGGAGGAACTTTACAGCACACGGAATGGTCACTGCAGACTGCTGACCGCCATTGGGGAGGAAGTTTACAGCACACGGAATGGTCACTGCAGACTGCTGACCGCCATTGGGGAGGAAGTTTACAGCACACGGAATGGTCACTGCAGACCGCTGACCGCCATTGGGGAGGAAGTTTACAGCACACGGAATGGTCACTGCAGACCGCTGACCGCCATTGGGGAGGAACTTTACAGCACACGGAATGGTCACTGCAGACTGCTGACCGCACCATTGGGGAGGAACTTTACAGCACACGGAATGGTCACTGCAGACCGCTGACCGCCATTGGGGAGGAACTTTACAGCCCACGGAATGGTCACTGCAGACTGCTGACCGCCATTGGGGAGGAAGTTTACAGCACACGCAATGGTCACTGCAGACTGCTGACCGCCATTGGGGTGGAACTTTACAGCACACGGAATGGTCACTGCAGACCGCTGACCGCCATTGGGGAGGAAGTTTACAGCACACGGAATAGTCACTGCAGACTGCTGACCGCACCATTGGGGAGGAAATTTACAGCACACGGAATGGTCACTGCAGACCGCTGACCGCCATTGGGGAGGAACTTTACAGCACACGGAATGGTCACTGCAGACTGCTGACCGCACCATTGGGGAGGAACTTTACAGCACACGGAATGGTCACTGCAGACTGCTGACCGCCATTGGGGAGGAAGTTTACAGCACACGGAATGGTCACTGCAGACCGCTGACCGCCATTGGGGAGGAAGTTTACAGCACACGGAATGGTCACTGCAGACTGCTGACCGCCATTGGGGAGGAAGTTTACAGCACACGGAATGGTCACCGCAGACTGCTGACCGCCATTGGGGAGGAAGTTTACAGCACACGGAATGGTCACTGCAGACTGCTGACCGCCATTGGGGAGGAAGTTTACAGCACACGGAATGGTCACTGCAGACTGCTGACCGCCATTGGGGAGGAAGTTTACAGCACACGGAATGGTCACTGCAGACTGCTGACCGCCATTGGGGAGGAAGTTTACAGCACACGGAATAGTCACTGCAGACTGCTGACCGCCATTGGGGAGGAAGTTTACAGCACACGGAATGGTCACTGCAGACTGCTGACCGCACCATTGGGGAGGAAGTTTACAGCACACGGAATAGTCACTGCAGACTGCTGTCCGCCATTGGGGAGGAAGTTTACAGCACACGGAATGGTCACTGCAGACTGCTGACCGCACCATTGGGGAGGAAGTTTACAGCACACGGAATAGTCATTGCAGACCGCTGACCGCCATTGGGGAGGAAGTTTACAGCACACGGAATAGTCACTGCAGACCGCTGACCGCCATTGGGGAGGAAGTTTACAGCACACGGAATAGTCACTGCAGACCGCTGACCGCCATTGGGGAGGAAGTTTACAGCACACGGAATAGTCACTGCAGACTGCTGACCGCCATTGGGGTGGAACTTTACAGCACACGGAATAGTCACTGCAGACTGCTGACCGCCATTGGGAGGAAGTTTACAGCACACGGAATGGTCACTGCAGACTGCTGACCGCCATTGGGGAGGAAGTTTACAGCACACGGAATGGTCACTGCAGACTGCTGACCGCCATTGGGGAGGAAGTTTACAGCACACGGAATGGTCACTGCAGACTGCTGACCGCCATTGGGGAGGAAGTTTACAGCACACGGAATAGTCACTGCAGACTGCTGGCCGCCATTGGGGAGGAAGTTTACAGCACACGGTATAGTCACTGCAGACTGCTGACCGCCATTGGGGAGGAACTTTACAGCACACGGAATGGTCACTGCAGACTGCTGACCGCCATTGGGGAGGAACTTTACAGCACACGGAATAGTCACTGCAGACCGCTGACTGCCATTGGGGAGGAAGTTTACAGCACACGGAATGGTCACTGCAGACTGCTGACCGCCATTGGGGAGGAACTTTACAGCACACGGAATGGTCACTGCAGACTGCTGACCGCCATTGGGGAGGAACTTTACAGCACACGGAATGGTCACTGCAGACTGCTGACCGCCATTGGGGAGGAAGTTTACAGCACACGGAATAGTCACTGCAGACTGCTGACCGCCATTGGGGAGGAACTTTACAGCACACGGAATGGTCACTGCAGACTGCTGACCGCCATTGGGGAGGAACTTTACAGCACACGGAATAGTCACTGCAGACTGCTGACCGCACCATTGGGGAGGAAGGTTACAGCACACGGAATGGTCACTGCAGACTGCTGACCGCCATTGGGGAGGAAGGTTACAGCACACGGAATGGTCACTGCAGACTGCTGACCGCACCATTGGGGAGGAAGGTTACAGCACACGGAATGGTCACTTCAGACTGCTGACCGCCATTGGGGAGGAAGGCTAATGCACACGGAATGGTCACTGCAGACTGCTGACCGCCATTGGGGAGGAAGTTTACAGCACACGGAATGGTCACTGCAGACTGCTGACCGCCATTGGGGAGGAAGGTTACAGCACACGGAATGGTCACTGCAGACTGCTGACCGCCATTGGGGAGGAAGGTTACAGCACACGGAATGGTCACTGCAGACTGATGACCGCCATTGGGGAGGAAGGTTACAGCACATGGAATGGTCACTGCAGACTGCTGACCGCCATTGGGGAGGAAGGTTACAGCACACGGAATAGTCACTGCAGACTGCTGACCGCCATTGGGGAGGAAGTTTACAGCACACGGAATGGTCACTGCAGACTGCTGACCGCCATTGGGGAGGAAGGTTACAGCACACGGAATGGTCACTGCACACCGCTGACCGCCATTGGGGAGGAAGGTTACAGCACACGGAATGGTCACTGCAGACCGCTGACCGCCATTGGGGAGGACGTTTACAGCACACGAAATGGTCACTGCAGACTGCTGACCGCCATTGGGGAGGACGTTTACAGCACACGGAATGGTCACTGCAGACCGCTGACCGCCATTGGGGAGGAAGGTTACAGCACACGGAATGGTCACTGCAGACTGCTGACCGCACCATTGGGGAGGACGTTTACAGCACACGGAATGGTCACTGCAGGAAAGTTGCTGTTTGTGCAAACTCAGCTCTGTGTTGGAGCTGGCCGGGGTAGAACAAAAACAACAACACAAAAAAGTC
>CM031598.1:2227693-2232693 GCA_018398815.1 Conus ventricosus
GTCTTACTGGAGAATTTCAGGGTGGTTTTAAACGCAAGGTGAACTGGGTGACAGAAGCCAAAGTGAGATTACAGAAATTAGGGCTGGGACATGTGTGGGTTAATCAGTGAGTTGGAAAGAAGACTGCATTTCTAACATGCATCGTGCCAGGCTTATGGATTGTAGATGACAAGACTGGAATGCTCACATTGTGGATAACAAGACTGGAATGCTCACATTGGAGATGACAAGACTAGAATGCTCACATTGGAGATGACAAGACTGGAATGCTCACATTGTAGATGACAAGACTGGAATGCTCACATTGTAGATGACAAGACTGGAATGCTCACATTGTAGATGGCAAGACTGGAATGCTGACATTGTAGATGGCAAGACTAGAATGCTCACATTGGAGACGGCAAGACTGGAATGCTCACATTGTAGATGGCAAGACTGGAATGCTCACATTGCAGATGGCAAGACTGGAATGCTCACATTGTAAATAACAAGACTGGAATGCTCACATTGTAGATGGTAAGACTGGAATGCTCACATTGTAAATAACAAGACTGGAATGCTCACATTGTAGATGGCAAGACTGGAATGCTCACATTGTAAATAACAAGACTGGAATGCTCACATTGTAGATGACAAGACTGAAATGCTCACATTGTAAATAACAAGACTGGAATGCTCACATTGTAGATGACAAGACTGAAATGCTCACATTGTAAATAACAAGACTGGAATGCTCACATTGTAGATGGCAAGGCTGGAATGCGCACATTCAAGATAGTAATAGATTTGATTTATATAGACACTTCAGTCCACTACATCGTATTTCATCCTACCTATCTATGCGAATGGACTGCCATTTGAAATTCATAATGACAAGATTTAGACTTTAATTGTCGGATGCTAACGTTAATCGATATCGTTATCGTAAAGAGTGTACAGAGATTATCCTTGTTTGTCCTTTGTGTAAAGATGCTCGTGAAAGCGAGGTTCATTTGTGTGTTCTGCTGTCCTGCCTTGGAAACAGAAACAGTTTATCCATTAAAATGCCATAAAACACCCTTCTGCATTTAGGGTTATCTTACTTGTCACTTCTGCTCGCAAAGATGTTGTAAAACGATTTGCCATCTATTTGTATACGGCGTTCAAAATCTGCTCCATTTACTGTACATGATTGATATCTTTGTCCTTTCCTTTGTGTTAAATGTACGATTTCTTGCATTCATAAGTGACACTGTTCTCCTTTTAGTTGTATGGGATGTATGATTCTTGTTTTCATGCATTGTATGTATACACCATCCGCTTCATGAGGGGCTATGGGATTTGAAAAAGAAAAGAATCATCCATACCCGTTTCTCTCTCTCTCTCTCTCTCTCTCTCTCTCCTCTCTCTCTCTCTCTCTCTCTCTCTCTTGCAGATTGATCGTATAATACCCCCCCCCCTCTCTATCTGCATTGCAGATTGAATGTGTAGTCTCTCTCTCTATGTCTCTGTCTCTGTCTCTCTCTCTCTCTCTCTCTCTCTCTCTCTCTCTCTCTCTCTCTCTCTCTCTCTCTCTGTCTCTCTCTCAACCAAAAATGTGCATAACATTTGCCACATACTCTCTTTGCATTCATACGAACAGGGTTAGATTCATGGCAGACACGACGCCAAATTAGTGGTTTGAGTTCGCAGATCATTTCCTCACGTGAATACCATAGGAGAGGATGAGGGATGAAACAAACGAACAGGATTTCAAAGGGGAGGTGAAGGGTAAAGGGGCCGAGATGTACCAAAGAGACGTCCGAGTTTGGTGGACATCATCTTTCATCACAACATTTTCTGTTGGATATTGCCAAGTTTTTGCTGAACGGGAATTAAACTAAAACTGAAACTGAAACACCATATTAACATACTGACCACACATTTGACATGTGGACACATCGCATTAACATGCTGACCACACATCTGACAGTGTTGACACACCGCATTAACATGCTGACCACACATTTGACATGTGGACACATCGCATTAACATGCTGACCAAACATCTGACAGTGTTGACACACCGCATTAGCATGCTGACCACACATTTGACATGTGGACACATCGCATTAACATGCTGACCAAACATCTGACAGTGTTGACACACCGCATTAACATGCTGACCACACATTTGACATGTGGACACATCGCATTAACATGCTGACCACACATTTGACATGTGGACACATCGCATTAACATGCTGACCACACATTTGACATGTGGACACATCGCATTAACATGCTGACCACACATTTGACATGTGGACACATCGCACTAACATGCTGACCACACATTTGACATGTGGACACACCACATTAACATGCTGACCACACATCTGTCATTGTGGACACACCATATTAACATGCTGACCACATATCTGTCATTGTGGACACACCACATTAACATGCTGACCACATATCTGTCATTGTGGACACACCACATTAACATGCTGACCACATATCTGTCATTGTGGACACACCACATTAACATGCTGACCACATATCTGTCATTGTGGACACACCACATTAACATGCTGACCCATATCTGTCATTGTGGTCACACTGCATTAACATGCTGACCACACAATTTGACATGTGGACATATCGCATTAACATGCTGACCACATATCTGTCATTGTGGACACACCACATTAACATGCTGACCACACATCTGACATGTGGTCACACCGCATAAACATGTTGACCACATATCTGTCATTGTGGACACACCACATTAACATGCTGACCACATATTTGTCATTGTGGACACACCACATTAACATGTTGACCTCACCCATTGTGGACACACCGCATTAACATGCTGACCACACTCATTGTGGACACACCGCATAAACATTAGCAGTCTGACCACACATCTGTCATTGTGGACACACCACATTAACATGCTGACCTCACTCATTGTGGACACACCGCATTAACATGCTGACCACACTCATTGTGGACACACCGCATTAACATGTTGACGACACATCTGTCACTGTGGACACACCACATTAGCAGTCTGACCACACATCTGTCATTGTGGACACACCACATTAACATGCTGACCTCACTCATTGTGGACACACCGCATTGACATGCTGACCACACTCATTGTGGACACACCACATTAACATGTTGACCACACATCTGTCATTGTGGACACACCACATTAGCAGTCTGACCACACATCTGTGGGAACATCATTGATTTCAGCCACAGACAGCAACAGCCACCAGCTGTGTTCACCAGGAAACAGGGAGAAGACACTCTGGTGACAGCTCGACAGCAAGAATACTGCAGTTTAAAAAAAATAAAATAATGGCTTTGGAGTTATTTCCCTTGTTCCATAGATCACTGAAATGTCGTCGCCTTTATCAGTCTGTTAAACTCACACAGTGTTCAAGTTTCGAGAATGGATAGCAAGGACCAAAACCTATCCTTGATTGTATTTAATTCGACAGAATTAGGTGTAATGTTTCTCTACTTCTTGAACGTTCATCGGTAAGTAAAATCGAGCGCATGTTTAGATCTTTCGTGAGTACTCGTCACGGCAGGATGGCCGAGTTAGACTCCCATCTGGTAAACTCAACAATACTTACTCCATCCACTTTTTCAATCTATTTCGAGTCCTACAACTCAAGTACCCATGACCATTTTTCATTGCCTCTTTCATTAAATAGATCTTTTACTTCAACCCACCGCAGACGTCACAAAACATGACCGCCAGGTTTATAGACTAGAATACACCCGCACTGTACTTCCCCTCTCCGCCCCCCCCCCCCCTCCCCCCGATCCGCCTGCTTCCGGCGCTCACATTGATTGGGTCAATTACTTTAGTCTGCAAAAAGGTCTAGACCACTATTTTATAGATCTCATGGTCTAGACTGCTACACGCTTTCAGAAACATTAAATCCACAGTGGCCTAACGTTCCTGCCTGGCAGTTAAACCGGCGGTTTTTGTTTTTCATTTACACCTGAGGGTTTTCTTTGCCATGGCTGAATGTTATGGGGATGATAAAGAGAAGACACGATTGAATCAAAACTGCCGGAGGTGAGAATGTTTATAAATGAAATATCTAAATGTTATGGGGATGATAAAGAGAAGACACGATTGAATCAAAACTGCCGGTGGGGAGAATGTATATAAATGAAATATCTAAATGTTATGGGGATGATAAAGAGAAGACACGATTGAATCAAAACTGCCGGAGGTGAGAATGTTTATAAATGAAATATCTAAATGTTATGGGGATGATAAAGAGAAGACATGATTGAATCAAAACTGCTAAATGTCATGGGGATGACAAAGAGAAGACACAACTGAATCAAAACTGCTGGAGGGGAGAATGTATATAAATGAAATATCTAAATGTTATGGGGATGACAAAGAGAAGACACAACTGAATCAAAACTGCCGGAGGGGAGAATGTTTATAAATGAAATATCTAAATGTTATGGGGATGATAAAGAGAATAATAATAAATAATAATAATGAATACTTATATAGCGCCTATTCTCGGCTAGAGACCAAGCTCAAAGCGCTTTACAATCAACACTCGTTTACACAACGGGCTGCCTACCTGGGTAGTGCCGACTGAAGAGCTGCCAGCTGGCGCTTCATTCAGTCGTTTCCCGTGTCATCCAGTCAGTATCGTTCAATATCGATCACTCATTTTCCTTACTTCCTTCATTCTTTCCATTTCTCACGCAGGGTGCATGCTATGTGTAACGTGTCATCCATACCAACGGCCAAACTGGCCTACTCTTCCGAAAGTTGGTGATGGGATTTTACGTGTGTGCAAGATGTTATGCATGGGTTCACACACGGAACCTCGGTTTATAGTCTCATTCGAAGGACTGTGTGGGAAATGACACGAAGACACGATTGAATCAAAACTGCCGGAGGTGAAAATGTTTATAAACGAAATATCCAAATGTAGGATAGACGGTTTCAACCTCGAAAAGTGCTCTTTGTA
>CM031598.1:2237693-2257693 GCA_018398815.1 Conus ventricosus
TTTGTGTGGGTCGTTCGGGCTGGTGTGTTGTGCTGGGTGTGTTGGCTGGTTTTGTGGGTGTGTTTGTGGCTTTTTGGGCTGGTGTTTTGTGCTTGTGGCTGTGTGTTTGTGGCTGGTGTTTGTGTGGGGGTGTGTTTGTGGCTGGGGGTGTTTGTGGCTGTCTGTGTGTCGGGACTGGAATGAGCGGAGTGAGAGTAATGACTCTCCTCTTTATACCACCCCTTGCCCCTTCACTTCACCCCTCCCCTGCACCTCCTCCACTTCACACACATTCAACAGTTGTGCGGGATCTGCTTTAGTAGGTGACACTGAGGCACTCATCTCCACCCTTCCTTCCCACCCTGTGTGTGTCAGCTTCTGTGTTTGGTTCTTTTGTAGGTGACACTGAGGCACTCATCTCCTCCGCCACCCCCCCCCCCCCCCTTCCTTCCACCCCGTGTTTGTCAGGTTGTGTGTTTGGTTCTCGGAAGCTGTTTACTGGGATAATTCAAACTGGATACAGAACAGACACAATAGAAACGCTTCCGTCAACTAAAAGCTTCTCAGAGGTGAAAAATATGTCTTCGCACTTCGCATGACTTCATCCTTGTTTTTCCATTTGTCGTGGCAAAGCTTGGACTAGTTTCAGTGAGGTTTGGGATCGATTGTAGTAGTAGTAGTAGTGGTAGTAGTAGCACTAGTAGTAGTGGTGGTGGTAGTAGTAGTAGTAGTAGTAGTAGTAGTAGTAGTAGTAGTAGTAGTAGTAGTAGTAGTAGTAGTAGTAGCAGTGGTAGTAGTAGTAGTAGTAATCGTAGTAGTAGCAGTAGCAGTAGTGGTGTTGGTAGTAGCAGTAGTAGCAGTAGTAGTAGTAGTAGTAGTAGTAGTAGTAACAGTAACAACAATAAATAACGTTGTTCAAAAATCAACAACAATACTTTGTATGAGCAGCTTACAATGAATAATGAGCAACGCCTACCTTCTTTTCCCTCATGTTGGGGTGCGGAATGAGCAACGCCTACCTTCTTTTCCCTCATGTTGGGGTGCAGAATGAGCAACGCCTACCTTCTTTTCCCTCATGTTGGGGTGCGGAATGAGCAACGCCTACCTTCTTTTCCCTCATGTTGGGGTGCAGAATGAGCAACGCCTACCTTCTTTTCCCTCATGTTGGGGTGCGGAATGAGCAACGCCTACCTTCTTTTCCCTCATGTTGGGGTGCGGAATGAGCAACGCCTACCTTCTTTTCCCTCATGTTGGGGTGCGGAATGAGCAACGCCTACCTTCTTTTCCCTCATGTTGGGGTGCGGAAGATAATAATATTGCGCAGACGGTCATCAGCATGAATGTGAAAGACAATAACAGTGCCACAAAGGCGCTGCTGTAAAGTTGAAGACAGTACCCATGTGTATCAAGCAAAACAGGTTTCCATCTACAGGTAGGGCTAATCAAAACGCCTTGCTTCATTTTATTAGCTTAGATATCCAGCAGACGTTTCCTCGAAGAGCTATCTAACAAATTACAAGGATTACAATATTGAACGTACTTTCAGACATAGTTTTAGAAAAAAAACACCCTCATATTGCAAGGCCGCCTATCTTGGGCAGTCAAAGACAACATGGAGTTCCTGGCCTACTTCATTCACACTGCAATCTACATATTCTGTCCTCTGTCAACCCACATCGTTGTCCTTTCTCTACATATTCTGTCCTCTGTCAACCCAGATCGTCGTCCTTTCTCTACATATTCTGTCCTCTGTCAACCCATATCGTTGTTTTTTTCTCTACATATTCTTTCCTCTGTCAACCCATATTGTTGTTTTTTCTCTACATATTCTTTCCTCTTCTGTCAACAACCCAAATCGTTGCCCTTTCTCTACATATTCTATCCTCTTTCAACCCATATCGTTGTCCTTTCTCTACATATTCTGTCCTCTGTCAACAACCCATATCGTTGTCCTTTCTCTACATATTCTGTCCTCTGTCAACCCATATCGTTGTCCTTTCTCTACATATTCTTTCCTCTGTCAACCCATATCGTCGTCCTTTCTCTACATATTCTGTCCTCTGTCAACCCATATCGTCGTCCTTTCTCTACATATTCTGTCCTCTGTCAACCCATATCGTCGTCCTTTCTCTACATATTCTGTCCTCTGTCAACCCATATTGTCGTCCTTTCTCTACATATTCTTTCCTCTGTCAACAACCCATCTTGTCGTCCTTTCTCTACATATTCTTTCCTATGTCAACAACCCAAATCGTCGTCCTTTCTCTACATATTCTGTCCTCTGTCAACCCAAATCGTCGTCCTTTCTCTACATATTCTGTCCTCTGTCAACCCAAATCGTTGTCCTTTCTCTACATATTCTGTCCTCTGTCAACCCAAATCGTCGTCCTTTCTCTACATATTCTGTCCTCTGTCAACCCACATTGTTGTCCTTTCTCTGCATATTCTGTCCTCTGTCAACCCACATCGTCGTCCTTTCTCTACCGCAAGCGTATGATGACAACAGCAGAATTTCATCAACGCTATGAGATACTGATCTGGTAGCTGTGTAATATACTTTTCTTCACGGAAAACAGATTGTAAGTGCTCACAAATGGCACTGATTACATCCTTCAAGAGTCTCTTTAACGGCTTCCTACACTGTTACTCACAGAAGTTATACTGACAAAACCTCGCTAATCCCAAACGCATTCATTGCCAGATTCTGTTCAAGTTGCCTTTACGCCGTGAGGTCCCCACAATGTCATAGCTGATTTATCGAAAAGTGAGCAAACAAATTGATAATCAATTCGACAGGAAAATTTGTCCTTTTTGAGGTTATAAGATATATACTGGCAAAAGACATGCTCAATCTCACTATATTATTCCATAGCTAACGGAAACTTGCCTGTCTCAACATAAACAAAGGAATTTGGAGTATTTAGATTTAAACGAAAGATTTCTTTCGGAAATTTAAGCCGTAGTTTTTCCATTAACGCGTCGTTTTCGAGTCCGCGAATGCGCTGTGTTCTCGCCATTCACTCCAATAAAACACCCCCCAAACCCACACCATTCTCCCCCTCCGCCTTTCTCCACATCCCCCTACCGCCCCCCCCTTCCCCCCTCCGTCACTACACTGGACCCCCTCATTAACGCAAACAGCTTCCCCCCACCCACCCACCCACGTTCTTTTCAACCCGGAAAGCTTACAACAGATCTCACGGGAATGCTTGTTGAAATAAATACTGTTTACGGCTGTTTCCCACTCGTCTAGGGACGAGATGTGGCGCAAACACGTGAGACAGGGAAATGACAGCGGCCCTCTCCCGTGAAGTTCGGTCTGCCCGTCTTCGGCAAGTGGGAAGAGCTTTCCATTGGAGAAACCAAGTGAACGAATTAAGAGCTATCCATTGGAGAAACCAAGTGAACGAATGAAGAGCTTTCCATTGGAGAAACCAAGTGAACGAATGAAGAGCTTTCCATTGGAGAAACCAAGTGAACGAATGAAGAGCTTTCCATTGGAGGAACCAAGTGAACGAATGAAGAGCTTTCCATTGGAGAAACCAAGTGAACGAATGAAGAGCTTTCCATTGGAGAAACCAAGTGAACGAATGAAGAGCTTTCCATTGGAGGAACCAAGTGAACGAATGAAGAGCTTTCCATTGGAGGAACCAAGTGAACGAATGAAGAGCTTTCCATTGGAGGAACCAAGTGAACGAATGAATGGAATGTGCCAAGCGAGGCCTAGGGACACAAACAACAACAACGACAACAACAACAACAACAACAACAACAACAACAGCAACAACAACAACACTGTGAAAATACTTCATGTTGCCACTGAGGTTTATTCAACTCCCCCGTTACACATTTCTCTCTCTCTCTCTCTCTCTCTCTCTCTCTCTCTCTCTCTCTCTCTCTCTCTCTCTCTCTCTATATATATATATATATATATATATATATATATATATATATATATATATATATATATATATATATATATATATGTATATACACACACACACAATATATATATATATATATATATATATATATATATATATATATATATATATATATATATATATATATATATATATATATCTGTTTAAGTGTCTATCTAGTTTGACACTGAGCTCTATTCAACACCCCGTTACACATTCATCTATCTATCTATCTATCTATCTATCTATCTATCTATCTATCTATCTATATATATATATATATATATATATATATATATATATATATATATATATATAATATATATATATCTGTGTAAGTGTCTATCTAGTTTGACACTGAGCTCTATTCAACACCCCATTACACATTTATCTCTATATATCTATATCTGTTTAAGTGTATTTACCTAGTTTGACGATGAGCTCTATTCAAGTCTCCTGTTACACATTTATCTAAATATATCTATATCTGTTTAAGTGTCTTTCTATCAAGTTTGACACTGAGCTCTATTCAAGTCTCCCTTCACATAGTTATCTCTCTATATCTATATCTGTATGTTTGTGTCCGTCGGTAAATGTATGTATGTATGTATGTATGTATGTATGTATGTATGTATGTATGTATGTATGTATCTATGTATGTATGTATGTATGCATGTATGTATGTATGTATGTGTATATGTATGCTTGTATGTATCAACTTGTCAGTCTGTCTGTCTGACTGTCTATCTATCTGTCTGTCTGACTGTCTATCTATCTGTCTGTCTGACTGTCTATCTATCTGTCTGTCTGACTGTCTATCTATCTGTTTGTCTGTTTGTTTATCTGTCTATTTACCTATCGATCTATCTCGCATTCGCCATCTCTCTCTGTTTCTATCTGTCTGTCTGTCTCTGTCTCCATTTATAGATCAATCCAGACAGATAGATATAGAGAGATAGATATACATGTATCTGCTCATACGGACACGGTGCCCATTGTTCCCAAGTCAATCCAGACAGATAGATATAGAGAGATAGATATACATGTATCTGCTCATACGGACACGGTGCCCATTGTTCCCAAGTCAATCCAGACAGATAGATATAGAGAGATAGATATACATGTATCTGCTCATACGGACACGGTGCCCATTGTTCCCAAGTCAATCCAGACAGACAGATATAGAGAGATAGATATACATGTATCTGCTCATACGGACACGGTGCCCATTGTTCCCAAGTCAATCCAGACAGATAGATATAGAGAGATAGATATACATGTATCTGCTCATACGGACACGGTGCCCATTGTTCCCAAGTCAATCCAGACAGATAGATATAGAGAGATAGATATACATGTATCTGCTCATACGGACACGGTGCCCATTGTTCCCAAGTCAATCCAGACAGATAGATATAGAGAGATAGATATACATGTATCTGCTCATACGGACACGGTGCCCATTGTTCCCAAGTCAATCCAGACAGATAGATATAGAGAGATAGATATACATGTATCTGCTCATACGGACACGGTGCCCATTGTTCCCAAGTCAATCCAGACAGATAGATATAGAGAGATAGATATACATGTATCTGCTCATACGGACACGGTGCCCATTGTTCCCAAGTCAATCCAGACAGATAGATATAGAGAGATAGATATACATGTATCTGCTCATACGGACACGGTGCCCATTGTTCCCAAGTCAATCCAGACAGATAGATATAGAGAGATAGATATACATGTATCTGCTCATACGGACACGGTGCCCACTGTTCCCAAGTCAATCCAGACAGATAGATATAGAGAGATAGATATACATGTATCTGTGTAACATGGTAAGGCTCACGACCTAACACTTTAGATTGTCGTCAAACTTGTTCCAAGGCTCAACATATTTCATCATTAATTCTTTACGTCACGATACGAGGCGCGGGCTGCGACGTCATTTTCTTCGGAAGACGACCTGCTCTCATCGTTTATTTTTATCTTGTTTTGTGCCAGAAGCAGATTCAATATGTCACTTACCATTCTTCATTCAAGTTGAGAGTTCCTATTCCGTGAACTAGCATCCTTCGGAAGCTGTCCAATACTATGTTTGTTCGAAGTTGTCAAGGAACTTTATTTTCATCGCATCCCCAAGATACGACTAATTATGGGCGATGACGTAACTAAAAGTCAGTTACTGAAGCGGAGCGAGTGGAGAAAAGACGCATCGCCAGCAGCAGAGAGCCGTTTGGAAAGTGACATCCATCCTTGCCCATACAGCAAGCCCGGAACCAATAAAAAGTATTCTACGCACTATCTGGAGGTCTGACGTGCGATCGCCAACACCAAGTCGTTGAAAGAACCTGCCGACAGTCCAGAATAGGCTTCGTCAGCCGGACTTGCAGGATCTGGCAATCCAGTGCCATCAACGGTCTCTTCCCGCCGACTCGCCTTCACTCTTGATGCAGCCACGGACCATCGCCCGACCTTAGCATACGCCCAAGGGAGCTCCGGTCAGCCTGGTCAGGTCCCAGCATGGCACCGTTGCGCGCCAGCCTTTGAAACTACGACCGTGCTGTACTGACCGGGAGGCCAGCCGGTGGCATCCGCGTTGGAGAGCCTTGGGCCCGCGCTCATCACATCTTTTACTATGTGAGTGAGGGTGGCAACCCACTCCGATAATTTTGTCATGCTATTAGATCAGAAATATGGAAAGATGATTTTAGTTGAATAACTTATCGAATTTATGTGTAGTTTGATATGCGAAGATTCTCGCAATATTTATCAGGGTCCAGGGCCCGTAATATGTCTATAAACACATTGATGAGCCTATACTTGTTACAATCATTTCAGTCGTGCATTGCAAATAATAGTTAATTTAACTTTTCAGATGGATGCTGTGCACCTAGGTTGGGCTGTGACATCGATCACTTAAAATTACATCCCATCTACATCTTTATTGTATCATTGTGCCCCGGGAGACATCGCATACATGACACCACACACTAGATTGTATTCATCAGTGTCGTCCCGTTTGTCTTAGATCTAATCAAAACAAATTTACATAAATATTATAGATTTGCCGGCAGCTTACAATATCAGGTGAAGAAATATTCCGATACAAGGATACTGTGCAGATCACGCATGGTGGGCCGATTGAACCAAACTTCACTACACTGCGGAAAATTCACGAGGGAGATCTGGACCTGAAGAACTGAAGAGCAAATAACTTCTCAAAACGTGACAAGGACTGTCCAGTGTTCCAGACGTTAACCCTTTTAAGTGCCCGTGCAAAATTAAGAAAAAACTTTTATTCAAAGTTGATTTATTCCACACATCATTATTTTTTTTTTTTTTTTAAACTATCATCCAAAACGTCCACACACATACACATATTTGTTAATAAATTGTGAATTGTTCTTATTGCCTCTGCCCGTGAAGAGTGGGTGCGATCGATTGGACGTGAAGACTCGAGCTAATATGTGAACCGAACAACCGTCACACCATTCGGCGTGACAATCTGCTCATACGGACACGGTGCCCATTGTTTCCCAAGTCAATCCAGACAGATAGATATAGAGAGATAGATATACATGTATCTGCTCATACGGACACGGTGCCCATTGTTCCCAAGTTTTTTTTAATCTGTCCGTGTTCCCAGTCCTCTCCAATGCTGCACAATCACACCGCTCATTGCCCTCCCTCACACCCCACACCTGCACCATCACACCGCTCATTGCCCTCCCTCACACCCACCACCTGCACCATCACACCGCTCATTGCCCTCCCTCACACCCACACCTGCACCACCACACCGCTCATTGCCCTCCCTCACACCCACACCGCACCATCACACCGCTCATTGCCCTCCCTCACACCCACACATGCACCATCACAAAACCGCTCATTGCCCTCCCTCACACCCCCCACCTGCACCATCACACCGCTCATTGCCCTCCCTCACACCCACACCTGCACCACAACCGCTCATTGCCCTCCCTCACACCCACACCCCCACACCGCTCATTGCCCTCCCTCACACCCACACCTGCACCATCACACCGCTCATTGCCCTCCCTCACACCCACACACCGACAACCTGCACCATCACACGGCTCATTGCCCTCCTCACACCACACCTGCACCATCCACAAAACCGCTCATTGCCCTCCCTCACACCACACCTGCACCATCACACCGCTCATTGCCCTCCCTCACACCCACACACCCACACCTGCACCATCACACCGCTCATTGCCCTCCCTTACACCGACACCTGCACCATCACACCGCTCATTGCCCTCCCTCCAACACCCACACCCCCCCCCACACCCGCCTTCACTGTCACAGTCCCTGCATCAGCAGTCTGCACGGAGCTACCCAAATCAAGTCGTCACGGGGCAACCACCAGAGGAGATCGTGCAGTGCCGCTGGAGTCACTTCGCTGGGCGTTCTGTGGAGCCTGTTCTGATACAACATACGTAGGACCTCACAGACACTAACCCAGTCCACTGTACACAATCATCGTTCTGTGGAGCCTGTTCTGATGCAACACACGTAGGACATCACAGACACTAACCCAGTCCACTGTACACAATCATCGTTCTGTGGAGCCTGTTCTGATGCAACACACGTAGGACACCACACACACTAACCCAGTCCACTGTACACAATCATCGTTCTGTGGAGCCTGTTCTGATGCAACACACGTAGGACACCACACACACTAACCCAGTCCACTGTACACAATCATCGTTCTGTGGAGCCTGTTCTGATACAACACACGTAGGGCACCACATTCACTAACCCAGTCCACTGTACACAATCATCACGAGTCAGCGTCACACCCCGGGTGAATCATTGATTGAACAACACAGGTCTCCAAACAGCCCAGAGTACAGGTGGACGCCAGGTAACTTTAAGCCAATTGATAAACACAGGTCTCCAAACAGCCCAGAGTACAGGTGGATACCAGGAGGTTGCCAGGTAACTTTAAGCCAATTGATAAACACAGGTCTCCAAACAGCCCAGAGTACAGGTGGATACCAGGTAACTTTAAGCCAATTGATAAACACAGGTCTCCAAACAGCCCAGAGTACAGGTGGATACCAGGAGGTTGCCAGGTAACTTTAAGCCAATTGATAAACACAGGTCTCCAAACAGCCCAGAGTACAGGTGGATACCAGGTAACTTTAAGCCAACTGATAAACACAGGTCTCCAAACAGCCCAGAGTACAGGTGGATACCAGGTAACTTTAAGCCAATTGATAAACACAGGTCTCCAAACAGCCCAGAGTACAGGTGGATACCAGGAGGTTGCCAGGTAACTTTAAGCCAATTGATAAACACAGGTCTCCAAACAGCCCAGAGTACAGGTGGATACCAGGTAACTTTAAGCCAATTGATAAACACAGGTCTCCAAACAGCCCAGAGTACAGGTGGGTACCAGGTAACTTTAAGCCAATTGATAAACACAGGTCTCCAAACAGCCCAGAGTACAGGTGGACACCAGGTAACTTTAAGCCAATTGATAAACACAGGTCTCCAAACAGCCCAGAGTACAGGTGGATACCAGGTAACTTTAAGCCAACTGATAAACACAGGTCTCCAAACAGCCCAGAGTACAGGTGGATACCAGGTAACTTTAAGCCAACTGATAAACACAGGTCTCAAACAGCCCAGAGTACAGGTGGATGCCAGGTAACTTTAAGCCAACTGATAAACACAGGTCTCCAAACAGCCCAGTGTACAGGTGGACACCAGGAGGTTGCCAGGTAACTTTAAGCCAATATCCTGAAATACCTAAGAAGTTTTCATGTGTTCCTGTTTGGAGAGAGGAAGGTGCAAAAGTGGGGTCTGGGAATGAAAGCGGGGGTGGGGGTAGGGGTGGTGGTGGTGGTGTACAAACGACGATTCGCAGGTAGAGGAAAAATAGTGGGACAATGGGAATAAATGGAGGGGGGGGGGGGAAGGGAGAAGAGGAATAGGAAGCATAGGAAGAGAAGGAGGAAGAAGAAGAAAAACAACAACACGAGGACGTAAAAAAAAGGAGGGGGGTAAGATGAATGACAGAAAGGGTAAATTGTGGGACACCAGAGAAGAAGAAAATGAAGTAGAACAGGAGGAGGAGATGGAGGAAGAAGAGGAGGAGGTGGAGGAGGAGAAAGAGGCGGAGGAGGAGGAGGAGAAAGAGGCGGAGGAGGGGGGAGAGGGGGCCAAGAAGAAGAGACAGAAGAAGAAGATGAAAATGAAGGAGGAGGAGGAGAAAGAGAAAACGAAAAAACAATGACAATACGACCATTTACAGAGTCGAGGAAGAGGAGGTGGGGAAAGAAGAAGAAGAAGAAGAAGAAGAAGAAGAAGAAAGAGGAGAAGAAGAAGGAGAAGAAAGAGGAGGAGAAGAAGAAGGCGGAGAGAAGAAGAAGAAGAAGAGGAAGAAGAAGAAGAAGAAGAGGAGGAGAAGAAGAAGAAGAAGAAAGAAGAAGGAGGAGGAGGAGGAGGAGGGAGGAGGAGGGGGAGGACGACGACGACGACGATAACGACGACGATGACGACGAGGAGAAGAGAACAAAAACACGAAAGAAGCAATAGGAACACTGTATAGCAATAAGAAGAAAACTACAAAAGAGAAGGAGAAAGAACAAGTGGACAGGGAACGGAAGGGAAAGGAAGGAAGGTATGAGGGGTGGGAGAAAGGGAGGGGAGGAGGGAGGAAGAAGGAAAAGATGGGGGGGGGGGGGGGGATGATTAAAAAGGCCGGCTCTGAGCGAGGGAGAAAAGTGGTGGGTACCACAACACGGGCTTCAGATCTGTGCTATTTGCTTTTCCCTTGAAGTGTGGCCCTGCATCGTTCAAAGGGAGGAGACACGAGCTATACTTACGCAGATCGAGAATATTCGAACATCGGTTGGCCGGTGTGTGTGTGTGTGTGTGTGTGTGTGTGTGTGTGTGTGTGTGTGCGTACGTGCGTGCGTGCGTGCGTGCGTGCGTGCGTGCGTGCGTGTGTGTGTGTGTGTGTGTGTGTGTGTGTGTGTGTGTGTGTGTGTGTGTGTGGTGAGAGAGAGAGAGAGAGAGAGAGAGAGAGAGAGAGAGAGAGAGGAGAGAGAGAGAGAGAGAGAGAGAGAGAGAGACAGACAGACAGACAGACAGACAGGTCGTCTGGAAGTTTGAACACTCCGATACAGCAGGCACGGTGCGGCACCTCGCTTTCTCTTTGTTCCGATCGCCTTCATCTCACGCCTTGCCACCCGCTCCCTCCCCCCACTGTCTCACCCCCCTCCCCGTCTCTCTGTCGCCTTCAGACGTACAGCCAATAGTTTTCGATGGGGAGACAGAAGGTCAAGGAATCACAACCCCTGTTTTTTTAGCTATGACGTTTTGCCTTCAAATCCACTGAGCGACAGACAAGCGGTGAAGGAAACGATGGAATCTGACACGAAGCTGGTGATTTGACATCGGCAAAAGCATTCGGCACTCAGGACGCTTTCCTGTCACAAGGCCATGATGCCATTAGACATCAGAACACTCCTCCCCTCTCCCCACAGACTGTATGTAAGACTAATATACACTCCACACTCTTCCCACCCCCCCCCCCCCCCCCCCCCCCCCCGACCTCAATCCCCCCATTCCGCGTCCTAGCTGAAACACAGTTCTGATGACGTCAGCAAGGAGCACGGACGGAGAGCAAAGGGATCAGGCTAAACTGCTTGTACTACAGGACGTTCATTTGTGCTTGCTGGACGTTCACTGCATGCATGGACATAGCAGGGAGGGATGGGGGTGGGGTGAGGTATCATTCACTGCATGGGTACGTCGCTGAGAGTGCCGCGCACATTTTCTGACCAACACTGCAGGTGTCCGTATCTCTCGAGTCTGGCTGGCAGGCAGCCGTGAGAGATTGTGGAAAGAAGTTTAGAGAACATGACTGCCATGTCGTCTAGGGCTAACTTACAGCTGTATATCATCATCATCATCATCATCGTCGTCGTCGTCATATCTCTCTCTCTCTCTCTCTTTCGCACATGCACACACACGCGCGCGCGCGCACACACACACACACACACACACACACACACAACACACACACACACACACACACACACACACACACACACACACGCACACACAAGCACGCACGTGCGGGCGGTTACGGTATTTAGAAAGGTTGGGTTGCTTGCAAGTGATGACAAATGGCACTATGATGGAATGAAAGAAGAAGTAGTGTACAATGACTGTTACTTGGCTGTACATTCATAAGTTTTTTTTCCCGCTTCAAACAAGGAACACACGTCATACCAGCTGAAGAGAAGACAAAAAGGCAGTACTTTGGGTAAAGCCTACAATTCGTGTAAGAAAATGTAAAGCAACAAAACCAACATTCTTCAAAAGATTTTTTTAATCACTACGTACAGTCAGTGCCACTGAGATCTGACGTCGCCAAAGGCCATTAACTGTTGACGGTGTCTATCTTCTGGCATGCCATTAACTGTTGACGGTGTCCATCTTCTGGCATGCCATTAACTGTTGACGGTGTCTATCTTCTGCCATTCCATTAACTGCTGACGGTGTCTATCTTCTGGCATGCCATTAACTGTTGACAGTGTTTATCTTGTGGCATGCCATTAACTATTGACGGTGTCTATCTTCTGGCATGCCATTAACTGTTGACGGTGTCTATCTTCTGGCATGACATTAACTGCTGACGGTGTCTATCTTCTGGCATGCCATTAACTGTTGATGGTGTCTACCTTCTGGCATGCCATTAACTGCTGACGGTTGTCTATCTTCTGGCATGCCATTAACTGTTGACGGTGTCTATCTTGTGGCATGCCATTAACTGTTGATGGTGTCTACCTTCTGGCATGCCATTAACTGCTGACGGTGTCTATCTTCTGGCATGCCATTAACTGTTGACGGTGTCTATCTTCTGCCATGCCATTAACTGTTGATGGTGTCTACCTTCTGGCATGCCATTAACTGCTGACGGTGTCTATCTTCTGGCATGCCATTAACTGTTGACGATGTCTATCTTCTGGCATGCCATTAACTGTTGACGGTGTCTATCTTTTGCCGTGCCATTAACTGTTGACGGTGTCTATCTTCTGCCATGCCATTAACTATTGACGGTGTCTATCTTCTGGCATGCCATTAACTGTTGACAGTGTCTATCTTGTGGCATGCCATAAACTATTGACGGTGTCTATCTTGTGGCATGCCATTAACTATTGATGGTGTCTATCTTCTGGCATGCCATTAACTATTGATGGTGTCTATCTTCTGGCATGCCATTAACTGTTGACGGTGTCTATCTTGTGGCATGCCATTGACTATTGACAGTGTCTATCTTCTGGCATGGAAAAAAATGCTCTTCAGTACTTATCAGAAACCCACAGACGATAGTTTGTGTGAACTTCTAAAAAACCCAACCCATTTTCCCAAATTCCTTTTGCCTCTTTCCAGTACACAAGGGACTTATCAAACATGTTTCTTTCTTGTACAAAAGGGACTTATCAAATATGTTTCTTTCTTGTACAAAAGGGACTTATCAAACATGTTTCTTTCTTGCACAAAATGGACCTTATCAGACATGTTTCTTTCTTGTACAAAATGGAATTATGAAACATGTTTCTTTCTTGTACAAAAGGGACATTATCAAACACGTTTCTTTCTTGTACAAAAGGGACCTTATCAAACATGTTTCTTTCTTGTACAAAAGGGACCTTATCAAACATGTTTGTAGTGCTTGCCTCTCTCTCTCTTACTCTCTCTCCCCCTCTCTCTCAAACGTTTCTGTGTGCGCTTCTCTCTGACTGTCTGTCTGTCTGTCTATCTCAAACTTTTCTGCATGTGCTTCTGCCTGTCTGTCTGTCTGTCGGTCTCTCGTGATATAAGAGATGAGTTGAAGAAAGAAAAAGGATACAAAGAGAATCTAGAATGCAGTCAAACTGGGGCACTAGACTACGTGTTAAAACACACGTCAAAGAAGTCTCAGACGCAATTAAATTTGGTATGTGGCTTCTCTTAGACTCACCTTCATCCTCAACCCAGTGAAATGGGGAAACACTCACATCACCCCGCGTGTTGTATCACCTTCATCCTCAAACCCATTGAAATGGGGAAACACTCACATCACCCCGCGTGTTGTATCACCTTCATCCTCAAACCCATTGAAATGGGGAAACACTCACATCACCCCGCGTGTTGTATCACCTTCATCCTCAAACCCATTGAAATGGGGAAACACTCACATCACCCCACGTGGTCACTGTGTCACCTTCATCCTCAAACCCATTGAAATGGGGAAACACTCACATCATCCCGCGTGTTGTATCACCTTCATCCTCAAACCCATTGAAATGGGGAAACACTCACATCACCCCACGTGGTCACTGTGTCACCTTCATCTCTCAAACCCAGTGAAATGGGGAAACACTCACATCACCCAGCGTGTTGACTGTGTCACCTTCATCCTCAAACCCATTGAAATGGGGAAACACTCACATCACCCCGCGTGTTGTTACCTTCATCCTCAAACCCATTGAAATGGGGCAACACTCACATCACCCCGCGTGTTGTATCACCTTCATCCTCAAACCCATTGAAATGGGAAACACTCACATCATCCCGCGTGTTGTATCACCTTCATCCTCAAACCCATTGAAATGGGGAAACACTCACATCACCCCGCGTGTTGTATCACCTTCATCCTCAAACCCATTGAAATGGGGAAACACTCACATCATCCCGCGTGTTGTATCACCTTCATCCTCAAACCCATTGAAATGGGGAAACACTCACATCACCCCACGTGGTCACTGTGTCACCTTCATCCTCAAACCCATTGAAATGGGGAAACACTCACATCACCCCGCGTGTTGTATCACCTTCATCCTCAAACCCAGTGAGATGGGGAAACACTCACATCACCCCGCGTGTTGTATCACCTTCATCCTCAAACCCAGTGAGATGGGGAAACACTCACATCACCCCGCGTGTTGTATCACCTTCATCCTCAAACCCAGTGAGATGGGGAAACACTCACATCATCCCGCGTGTTGTTTCACCTTCATCCTCAAACCCATTGAGATGGGGAAACACTCACATCATCCCGCGTGTTGTATCACCTTCATCCTGAAACCCAGTGAGATGGGAAACACTCACATCACCCCGCGTGTCCACTGTGTCACCTTCATCCTCAAACCCATAAAATGGGGAAACACTCACATCACCCCGCGTGTTGTATCACCTTCATCCTCAAACCCATTGAAATGGGGAAACACTCACATCACCCCGCGTGTTGTATCACCTTCATCCTCAAACCCATTGAAATGGGGAAACACTCACATCACCCCGCGTGTTGTATCACCTTCATCCTCAAACCCATTGAAATGGGGAAACACTCACATCACCCCGCGTGTTGTATCACCTTCATCCTCAAACCCAGTGAAATGGGGAAACACTCACATCACCCCGCGTGTTGTATCACCTTCATCCTCAAACCCATTGAAATGGGGAAACACTCACATCACCCCGCGTGTTGTATCACCTTCATCCTCAAACCCATTGAAATGGGGAAACACTCACATCACCCCGCGTGTTGTATCACCTTCATCCTCAACCCAGTGAAATGGGAAACACTCACATCACCCCCGGTGTTGTATCACCTTCATCCACAAACCCAGTGAAATGGGGAAACACTCACATCACCCCGCGTGTTGTATCACCTTCATCCTCAAACCCATTGAAATGGGGAAACACTCACATCACCCCGCGTGTTGTATCACCTTCATCCTCAAACCCATTGAAATGGGAAACACTCACATCACCCCGCGTGTTGTATCACCTTCATCCTCAAACCCAGTGAAATGGGGAAACACTCACATCACCCCGCGTTTTGACTGTGTCACCTTCATCCTCAAACCCATTGAAATGGGGAAACACTCACATCACCCCGCGTGTTGTATCACCTTCATCCTCAAACCCATTGAAATGGGGAAACACTCACATCACCCCGCGTGTTGTATCACCTTCATCCTCAAACCCATTGAAATGGGGAAACACTCACATCATCCTGCGTGTTGTATCACCTTCATCCTCAAACCCATTGAAATGGGGAAACACTCACATCACCCCGCGTGTTGTATCACTTTCATCCTCAAACCCATTGAAATGGGGAAACACTCACATCACCCCGCGTGTTGTATCACCTTCATCCTCAAACCCATTGAAATGGGGAAACACTCACATCATCCTGCGTGTTGTATCACCTTCATCCTCAAACCCATTGAGATGGGGAAACACTCACATCATCCCGCGTGTTGTATCACCTTCATCCTCAAACCCAGTGAGATGGGAAACACTCACATCACCCCGCGTGTCCACTGTGTCACCTTCATCCTCAAACCCATAAAATGGGGAAACACTCACATCACCCCGCGTGTTGTTTCACCTTCATCCTCAAACCCATTGAAATGGGGAAACACTCACATCACCCCGCGTGTTGTATCACCTTCATCCTCAAACCACAGTGAAATGAGGAAACACTCACATCACCCTGCGTGTTGACTGTGTCAGGGCAAAGAAACAGGGAGACATGTCCTGATTTCATGTCAAACAAAGTAGACACCACTATTAGGTCAACCGTACATGACGTACACATGCAGACACAGCTAAGTGTGTAGGTAAACCGTACATGCCGCACACATGCAGACACAGCTAAGTGTGTAGGTAAACCGTACATGCCGTACGCATGCAGACACAGCTAAGTGTTTAGGTAAACCGTACATGCCGTACACATGCAGACACAGCTAAGTGTTTAGGTAAACCGTACATGCCGCACACATGCAGACACAGCTAAGTGTTTAGGTAAACCGTACATGCTGTCAGCACTGCCCAGGCTGGAAGTGGGGTGTGTGGGACTAGGGGGATGTCTGGGAGCGCACGGCAGACCATCTGGAATGAGAGCACCATCCAGAGATCATCAGTGAGACTGGCATGAGATTGGACAGTGTCCTCCACTCTGGTTCTTAAAAACAAAGAGTTCGAGATTGAAGATGGCAACAAGAAGGAGAAGGTTGCTGTCTAGGTGGTGAGAGAGCCTGGCTTCCAAGTCCAAGGCCTTGCCATAGAGTTTAGAGCAAGTGGTTAAGGTAAGGTCATGCTGCGTACAGCCCAGCCGACCGCAAAGGGCATATCAGGGTTGTCACCGCGTTGAAGTCAACTCACAAGTCATTAAAAAAACCCTCTTTCACACAACCCTTAAAATGCACCTACTAAAAGCACACCGGAAATTTTGTTAAAAATCTTTCTTCTGTAAAAGACGAAAAATGTTATTCTCCCTCAAGAACCCAAAGATCACATCAGATGGGACATCTCTGAACAACGTGTTCGTGGAGTCTGCTGTAAAATGTTTATGGCTGACATCAGGTTCTTCATGATCTCATGAAACAACTGTCGGTTTCTGTGAAGAAGAGGGCCAAAGCCTAAATGCACAGAGACGGCTGAACACACAGACAGCTGAACACAGAGATAGCTGAACACAGAGACAGCTGAACGCAGAGACAGCTGAACACAGAGACAGCTGAACACAGAGACAGCTGAACACACAGACAGTTGAACACAGAGACAGCTTAACACACAGACAGCTGAACACACAGACAGCTGAACACAGTTCCCGCCAGGTCTAGCAGAGCAGGAACAAAAGTGAACTACACAAGGCTTCAATCTTCCGGCTCACAACAGGTATCCCATAGTTCCCTGGGTAAGACATTTGTTACAAGGCAAGTTGGTCTTGTGGTTCCCAGCCATCCAGAAGGTGAAGGTTCGAATCCCAGCAGCACCAAACTTTTTCTGACAAAACTTTGCTGCTGCCACTGTTGCTACTAATCTAAAAAAAAATGCGCTCGACTTCCGATTTCATTTTCACATGGTATAACATACATCCCATAATACCAGAGGCAGTGAAGCCTCCTATTATATCAAGAGGTGCTCGTCAAAAGAAATAAATTGAAGACATTCTTTCTGCAGCCTGGCTTTGACCATAAACATATGGCCAGGAAATTACAGCCTGTATGAACTGCTGGCTGTGACCATACACATATGGCCAGGAAATACAGCCTGTATGAACTGTACAAACAGCTTGAACACCCGGAGATAAAAAAAATAACATTGCTTCGAGCCGTATGACCAGAAACATATTCTGCGCATGCGTACTTTCGTTAACACCCAGCCAGTGTCCAAGAGGGCCATGTGCTCAACTTTCAACGTCTGTGTACGTTCGTGTATGCGAGTGAGTACGTGTGTGTGCGTGCGTGCGTGCGTGCGTGCGTGCATGCGTACGTGCGTCCATGCGTTTGTGCGTGTGTGTGTGTGTGTGTGTGTGTGTGTGTGTGAGAGAGAGAGAGAGAGAGAGAGAGAGAGAGAGAGAGAGAGAGAGAGAGCGGGAGAGAGAGAGACAGAGAGAGAGAGAGACGAGAGAGAGAGAGAGAGATGAGAGAGAGAGAGAGAGAGTGAGTGAGAGAGAGAGAGAGTTTCAATGGGCAAATATGCCAGTTTCCCTCTCCTTTCACTTCTTTGGTCTTCTCTGGCTAACAAATCATAGTGTGAATGACTTTTTTTTTTTTTTTATTATTTTTTTTTTACTGTACTTTGATCTGATAGACGGTTTGCAGATTGCTGTGAGATCTGACAGACGGTTTGCAGATTGCTGTGAGAACAGCAGTATGACTTGTTACTGCACTTTGATCTGACAGACGGTTTACAGATTGCTGTGAGAACAGCAGTATGTGACTTGTTACTGCACTTTGATCTGACAGACGGTTTGCAGATTGCTGTGAGAATAGCAGTATGACTTGTTACTGCACTTTGATCTGACAGACGGTTTACAGATTGCTGTGAGAACAGCAGTATGTGACTTGTTACTGCACTTTGATCTGACAGACGGTTTGCAGATTGCTGTGAGAATAGCAGTATGACTTGTTACTGCACTTTGATCTGACAGACGGTTTGCAGATTGCTGAGAGAACAGCAGCGCGATGAGGTTGGAGGATGCCAATGACTGTTAGTCTGCCTACTGAGAGAACAGCAGCGCGATGAGGTTGGAGGATGCCATGACTGTTAGTCTGCCTACTGAGAGAACAGCAGCGCGATGAGGTTGCAGGATGCCAATGACTGTTAGTCTGCCTACTGAGAGAACAGCAGCGCGCTGAGGTTGCAGGATGCCAATGACTGTTAGTCTGCCTACTGAGAGAACAGCAGCGCGATGAGGTTGCAGGATGCCAATGACTGTTAGTCTGCCTACAGTATGCCGCCAGGAGAGCATTGAAACGTTCGGGAATATTTTAACACACGAAGCCAACCCCTTGAAACATTTATCTGTATTCAAGTTACCCTCTCCTCCTCTCTCGCTTTCTCTTCGTATATGAATATATACCTAAACACACACACACAACACACACATATTATATATATATATATATATATATATATATATATATAACAAACTAATAAATTCCAAGGATACGTACCGAACACCATTACAGCAATTAATCGGATTTTAATGGCCGTCCTTTTGTTTTTGTTGTTATGTAACTCTCTCTTTCTCATAAAATATATATATATATATATATATATATATAGCTGAACAATTAAACAGTGGGAGAAAACAAGTGCAAGTTAACAATTCTTCAGTCATTATAGTAATGACTTGGCAAAGATTTGAATTAAAAAAAAAAGAAGATGAAGAAAATGGGGGGAATATATGATAAATATGAGAAACCCTTCACTAGCTGCCTGAGGGAACCATCATACTCGCCTTCGACGACAGATCTATTTGTATTGCCTGCTCCTAGGGCTTTCGTCCGCTGGATCGGACTCATCAGGGAGACACGGCTGATTGTGTCTGTGCTCTTGGTGTCAAATAGAGACACACCAAAGTCCATAATTCTGTGGTGTTTTCATCACCAAGGGTTCAAAAAAGAATCCAACAGCACCCCCAAAGCAGCCAGCGAAGGGTAGTAAATGGAACAAAAGGAAAGCGTGGAGAGGAAAAAAAGTTGCTGAAAAATTAAAAGCATTATGCAACAGTATAAAATGTAGGGGACAATCTTT
>CM031598.1:2262693-2277693 GCA_018398815.1 Conus ventricosus
TTCCCCTTGGTAGTGTGTGTCCCTGTCAATAGTTGTGCTTTGTTTGACCATGAGTTGTTTTTTTCCCCTTGGTAGTGGTCTTTCCCTGTCAGTAGCTGTGCTTTGTTTGACCATGAGTTGTTTTTTTCCCCTTGGTAGTGGTGTTTCCCTGTCAGTAGCTGTGCTTTGTTTGACCATGAGTTGTTTCTTCCCCTTGGTAGTGGTGTTTCCCTGTCAGTAGCTGTGCTTTGTTTGACCATGAGTTGTTTTTTCCCCTTGGTAGTGGTGTTTCCCTGTCAATAGCTGTGCTTTGTTTGACCATGAGTTGTTTTTTTCCCCTTGGTAGTGGTGTTTCCCTGTCAGTAGCTGTGCTTTGTTTGACCATGAGTTGTTTTTTTCCCCTTGGTAGTGGTGTTTCCCTGTCAGTAGCTGTGCTTTGTTTGACCATGAATTGTTTTTTCCCCTTGGTAGTGGTCTTTCCCTGTCAGTAGCTGTGCTTTGTTTGACCATGAGTTGTTTTTTTTTTCCCCTTGGTAGTGGTGTTTCCCTGTCAGGAGCTGTGCTTTGTTTGACCATGAGTTGTTTTTTCCCCTTGGTAGTGGTCTTTCCCTGTCAGTAGCTGTGCTTTGTTTGACCATGAGTTGTTTTTTCCCCTTGGTAGTGGTCTTTCCCTGTCAGTAGCTGTGCTTTGTTTGACCATGAGTTGTTTTTTCCCCTTGGTAGTGGTGTTTCCCTGTCAATAGCCGTGCTTTGTTTGACCATGAGTTGTTTTTTCCCCTTGGTAGTGGTCTTTCCCTGTCAGTAGCTGTGCTTTGTTTGACCATGAGTTGTTTTTTTCCCCTTGGTAGTGGTCTTTCCCTGTCAGTAGCTGTGCTTTGTTTGACCATGAGTTGTTTTTTCCCCTTGGTAGTGGTCTTTCCCTGTCAGTAGCTGTGCTTTGTTTGACCATGAGTTGTTTTTTCCCCTTGGTAGTGGTGTTTCCCTGTCAATAGCTGTGCTTTGTTTGACCATAAGATGTTTTTTTCCCCTTGGTAGTGGTGTTTCCCTGTCAATAGCTGTGCTTTGTTTGACCATGAGTTGTTTTTTCCCCTTGGTAGTGGTGTTTCCCTGTCAATAGCTTTGCTTTGTTTGACCATGAGTTGTTTTATCCCCTTGGTAGTGTTGTTTCCCTGTCAGTAGCTGTGCTTTGTTGACCATGAGTTGTTTTTTTCCCCTTGGTAGTGGTGTTTCCCTGTCAATAGCTGTGCTTTGTTTGACCATGAGTTGTTTTTTCCCCTTGGTAGTGGTCTTTCCCTGTCAGTAGCTGTGCTTTGTTTGACCATGAGTTGTTTTTTTCCCTTGGTAGTGGTCTTTCCCTGTCAGTAGCTGTGCTTTGTTTGACCATGAGTTGTTTTTTCCCCTTGGTAGTGGTGTTTCCTGTCAATAGCTGTGCTTTGTTTGACCATAAGATGTTTGTTCCCCTTGGTAGTGGTGTTTCCCTGTCAATAGCTGTGCTTTGTTTGACCATGAGTTTGTTTTTTCCCCCTTTGGGAGTGGAGTTTCCCTGTCAATAGCTGTGCTTTGTTTGACCATGAGTTGTTTTTTTCCCCTTGGTAGTTTTGTTTCCCTGTCAGTAGCTGTGCTTTGTTGACCATGAGTTGTTTTTTTTCCCTTGGTAGTGGTGCTTCCCTGTCAATAGCTGTGCTTTGTTTGACCATGAGTTGTTTTTTTCCCCTTGGTAGTGGTGTTTCCCTGTCAGTAGCTGTGCTTTGTTTGACCATAAGATGTTGTTTTTTCCCCTTGGTAGTGGTGTTTCCCTGTCAGTAGCTGTGCTTTGTTTGACCATGAGTTGTTTTTTTCCCCTTGGTAGTGGTGTTTCCCTGTCAATAGCTGCGCTTTGTTTGACCATGAGTTGTTTTTTCCCCTTGGTAGTGGTGTTTCCCTGTCAATAGCTGTGCTTTGTTTGACCATAAGTTGTTGTTTTTTCCCCTGGTAGTGGTGTTTCCCTGTCAATAGCTGTAGTTTATTTGAAGCTGTCGTACTGGGTCCTAAACACCGGGAGCAAGAACGAGAGTCTGGAGAGGCAAGGAGGAACGTGTGTGACGGCCACTGTACGGATTTCAATCATGAAGCCGCTCTCAACATACTGCCTTCAATCCTGTCTGTAACCCATGTAGCGTCCCTTTCATCGACAGTTTGGGGTTCCAGCTTTTCCAGTCGACAGATCATGCTACAACCACTCTCTGTCAATGCTTGTCACTTCATACAGTGCTGAACCACTCTCTGTCAATGCTTGTCACTTCATACAGTGCTGAACCACTCTCTGTCAATGCTTGTCACTTCATACAGTGCTGAACCACTCTCTGTCAATGCTTGTCACTTCATACAGTGCTGAACCACCCTCTGTCAACGCTTGTTACTTCATACAGTGCTGAAGCTACTTTCACTCTCTGTCAATGCTTGTCACTTCATACAGTGCTGAACCACTCTCTGTCAATGCTTGTCACTTCATACAGTGCTGAACCACTCTCTGTCAATGCTTGTCACTTCATACAGTGCTGAAGCCACTTTCACTCTCTGTCAATGCTTGTCACTTCATACAGTGCTGAAGCCACTTTCACTCTCTGTCAATGCTTGTCACTTCATACAGTGCTGAAGCCACTTTCTAGTTACCCTTTTGTGTTGCAGAGCATTTTTAAAGTTTGGAATGTTGTTATATAGTCTCTTACCGTAGTGAAGAGGGGCATTCTGATAGCCGTGGTTTGGAATGTCAGTGTGACCTCAGCACAGTTTGATTGGCGCAGTATCGCTGTGTTGGCTGGTGTGTCAAACTGATGTCAACACAAACTGAGTCCTTCTTCTTCTTCTACTTGTTCTTGTTCTTCTTGTTCTTGTTCTTCTTGTTCTTGTACGTCTTTTTCTCCTTCTCCTTCTTCGTCGTTTTCTTTTTCTTCTTTCTCTTCTTCTTCTTCGTCTTCTTCTTCCTCCTCCTCTTCTTCTTCTCCTTCTCCTGCTCGTCCTCTTCGTCTTCTTCTTCTTTCTCTTCTTCTTCTTTGTCTTCTCTTCTTCTTCTTCTTCTTCTTCTTCTTCTTCTTCTCTTCTTCTCCTTTCTCTTCTTCTTCTTCTTCTTCTCTTTCTTCTTCTTCTTCTTCTTCTTCTTCTTCTTCTTCTTCTTCTTCTTCTTCTTCTTCTTCTTCTTCTTCTTCTTCTTCTCGACCTCCATTGTGAGTCACTGAGGCGCCGCACTGAATAATGTCGTTGGCGCATTATCGTTCTTTTGGCTAGGCTGTCAACATACTTTGGCAGAGCTTCATTGACACTTTGTTGCTATCGTGACTGGTGTGTGTCACGAGTTAAGAGTGTCACTGGCCAATAACAGCTGTTTTGGCTTCTGTGTCGAAGTGACATTGGCTAAGGTTCAATTTCATATTAGAACTGCTTTGGTTTATATAGCGATGTGGAGTTAGTACAGTATCACTGGTGCATTATCGCTATTTTGGTCGGTGTGGCATGGTGAAAAAATGTGTCAATGGTGAATTACTGCAATTTGGGCTGCCGGGTCATGCGATCCGAGAGGTTTGTTGTTGTTGTTGTTCTTCTTCTTCCTAAAATACTGGTTCACTCAAAAACGAGTACGTCACCAGCGCGTTGTTGTTGTTGTTGTTGTTGTTGTTGATGTTGTTGTTGTTGTTGTTGTTGTGCTTTATACAATATTCAACCTGGTTATTCTTAGTGACACTAGCACCGTTTCATTGGTGCATTATCAATGTTTTGGCCAATGTAACAATGTGGCATTAGGACACAGTTTGATTGATATGGTTATTTTTTGGCGAGCGCGGGCAGGCAACATTAGCACATAACATCATCGTCGCATTCTTATTATTCTGACTGTGAGATCAGAACAGAGTTTTACTGGATTACAGTGTGTGTCAACGTGATGCTGCTTTGCCTGGAGTGTAAATGTGTCAGTGGCACAGAGTTTTGCAGATGAATTATTGCGATTGGAATGATGTGTTAAGGTGGCACTAGCATTACTTTACTGGCGTATTCTTGCCATTTTGACTGGTGTCAAGAGATATCACCAGAATTTCATTTGTGGCCAAAGACTCATTCTGCCTGAAGTGTGAATTTGACATCAAAGTGACATTAGAAGAAGCTGTCTTGTTGCCATGGCGGCTGATTTGTCGGAGTGAAATGAAAACAGTGTTTCCATGGTGTGTTAACGCTGTTTCGGCTGGTGTGTCACTGAGTGAAATGAACACACTGTTCCCGTGGTGTGTTAACGCTGTTTCGGCTGGTGTGTCACTGAGTGAAATGAACACACTGTTCCCGTGGTGTGTTAACGCTGTTTCGGCTGGTGTGTCACTGAGTGAAATGAACACACTGTTCCCGTGGTGTGTTAACGCTGTTTCGGCTGGTGTGTCACTGAGTGAAATGAACACACTGTTCCCGTGGTGTGTTAACGCTGTTTCGGCTGGTGTGTCACTGTAACATCATGTATTAGCAGAGAGTTTCGTCGCTCTGTTATTACATTTCTGACTGTAGTGTGTGTGTGTGTGTGTGTGTGTGTGTGTGTGTGTGTGTGTGTGTGTGTGTTGTGTGTGTGTGTGCGTGCGTGCGTGCGTGCGTGCGTGCATGCGTGCGTGCGTGCGTGCGTGCGTGCATGCGTGTGCATGTATGTGTGTGTGTGTGTGTGTGTGTGTGTGTGTGTGTGTGTGTGTGTTGTGTGTGTGTGTGTGTGTGTGTGTGTGTGTGCGTGCGTGCGCGCGTGCGTGCGTGCGTGTGTGTGCGCGTGCGTGCGTGCGTGCGTGCGTGCGTGTAGTGTTATGTGTGCGCGCTCTCGTAAATTCCTTGCCTCTCTCTCTCCTCTCTCTGTCTCTCTCTCCCTCCTCTCTTTCCTTCTCATGTATGATTGTATGAATGTGTGTGATCGTGTGTGTGCATATGAGAGAGAGAGAGAGAGAGAGAGAGAGAGAGAGAGAGAGAGAGAGGGAGAGAGAGAGAGAGAGAGAGAGAGAGAGAGAGAGAGAGAGAGAGAGAGAGAGAGAGAGTACCTTTACGTGTGTGTCAGGCGAAAGTGTAGAATTTTAAACGAAGCCTGTTTTGTGTCCTTGAGAAATGCTACATTAACGACATGTTTGCACTGCATGCCCTGTTGTGTGACTGATCACTACGGCCTCTCCCCGCCTCTTCCTCCCCCTTCCCTGCTTCACCCTCTTCCATCCACAGTCTTCTACAGTGTCTCTCCCCCCTTCCCTGCTTCACCCTCTTCCACCCACAGTCTTCTACAGTGTCTCTCCCCCTTCCCTGCTTCACCCTCTTCCACCCACAGTCTTCTACAGTGTCTCTCCCCCTTCCCTACTTCACCCTCTTCCACCCACAGTCTTCTACAGTGTCTTCCTCCCCCTTCCCTACTTCACCTCTTCCCACCCACAGTCTTCTACAGTGTCTTCCTCCCCCTTCCCTACTTCACCCACTTCCATCCACAGTCTTCTACAGTGTCTCTCCCCCTTCCCTACTTCACCCACTTCCATCCACAGTCTTCTACAGTGTCTTCCTCCCCCTTCCCTACTTCACCCTCTTCCACCCACAGTCTTCTACAGTGTCTTCCATCCACCCCTTCCCTACTTCACCCTCTTCCACCCACAGTCTTCTACAGTGTCTTCCTCCCCCTTCCCTACTTCACCCTCTTCCACCCACAGTCTTCGACAGTGTCTTCCTCCCCCTTCCCTACTTCACCCACTTCCATCCACAGTCTTCTACAGTGTCTCCCCCCCCCCTTCCCTACTTCACCCACTTCCATCCACAGTCTTCTACAGTGTCTCTCCCCCCCCTTCCCTACTTCACCCACTTCCACCCACAGTCTTCTACAGTGTCCTCCCCCCTTCCCTACTTCACCCTCTTCCACCCACAGTCTTCTACAGTGTCTCCCCCCCTTCCCTACTTCACCCTCTTCCACCCACAGTCTTCTACAGTGTCTTCCATCCACCCCTTCCCTACTTCACCCTCTTCCACCCACAGTCTTCTACAGTGTCTTCCTCCCCCCCTTCCATACTTCACCCACTTCCACCCACAGTCTTCTACAGTGTCTTCCTCCCCCTTCCATACTTCACCCTCTTCCACCCACAGTCTTCTACAGTGTCTTCCTCCCCCCCTTCCATACTTCACCCTCTTCCATCCACAGTCTTCTACAGTGTCTTCCTCCCCCTTCCCTACTTCACCCTCTTCCATCCACAGTCTTCTACAGTGTCTCTCCCCCTTCCCTACTTCACCCTCTTCCACCCACAGTCTTCTACAGTGTCTCCCCCCCCCTTCCCTACTTCACCCTCTTCCATCCACAGTCTTCTACAGTGTCTTCCCCCTCCCCCATCCCTACTTCACCCTCTTCCATCCACAGTCTTCTACAGTGTCTTCCATCTCCCCTTCCCTGCTTCACCCACTTCCACCCACAGTCTTCTACAGTGTCTTCCTCCCTCTTCCCTACTTCACCCACTTTCACCCACAGTCTTCTACAGTGTCTCCCCCCTTCCATACTTCACCCTCTTCCATCCACAGTCTTCTACAGTGTCTCCCCCCCCCCTTCCATACTTCACCCTCTTCCATCCACAGTCTTCTACAGTGTCTCCCCCCCTTCCCTGCTTCACCCACTTCCACCCACAGTCTTCTACAGTGTCTTCCTCCCCTTCCCTACTTCACCCACTTCCACCCACAGTCTTCTACAGTGTCTTCCTCCCCCCCTTCCCTACTTCACCCTCTCCATCCACAGTCTTCTACAGTGTCTCCCCCCCCCCCCTTCCCTACTTCACCCTCTTCCACCCACAGTCTTCTACAGTGTCTCCCCCCCCCTTCCATACTTCACCCACTTCCACCCACATCTTCTACAGTGTCTTCCTCCCCCCCTTCCCTACTTCACCCACTTCCACCCACAGTCTTCTACAGTGTCTTCCATCCACCCCTTCCCTACTTCACCCACTTCCACCCACAGTCTTCTACAGTGTCTTCCATCTCCCCCTTCCCTGCTTCACCCACTTCCACCCACAGTCTTCTACAGTGTCTTCCTCCCCCTTCCCTACTTCACCCTCTTCCACCCACAGTCTTCTACAGTGTCTTCCTCCCCCTTCCCTACTTCACCCACTTCCACCCACAGTCTTCTACAGTGTCTTCCTCCCCCTTCCCTACTTCACCCACTTCCACCCACAGTCTTCTACAGTGTCTTCCTCCCCCTTCCCTACTTCACCCACTTCCACCCACAGTCTTCTACAGTGTCTCCCCCCCCCCTTCCATACTTCACCCCTCTTCCATCCACAGTCTTCTACAGTGTCTTCCTCCCCCTTCCCTACTTCCCCCTCTTCCATCCACAGTCTTCTACAGTGTCTTCCTCCCCCTTCCCTACTTCCCCCTCTTCCATCCACAGTCTTCTACAGTGTCTTCCTCCCCCTTCCCTACTTCCCCCTCTTCCATCCACAGTCTTCTACAGTGTCTTCCTCCCCCTTCCCTACTTCCCCCTCTTCCATCCACAGTCTTCTACAGTGTCTTCCTCCCCCTTCCCTACTTCCCCCTCTTCCATCCACAGTCTTCTACAGTGTCTTCCTCCCCCTTCCCTACTTCCCCCTCTTCCATCCACAGTCTTCTACAGTGTCTCCCTCCCCCTTCCATACTTCACCCTCTTCCACCCACAGTCTTCTACAGTGTCTCCCCCCCCCTTCCCTACTTCACCCTCTTCCATCCACAGTCTTCTACAGTGTCTCCCCCCCCCCTTCCCTGCTTCACCCACTTCCACCCACAGTCTTCTACAGTGTCTTCCTCCCTCTTCCCCACTTCACCCACTTCCACCCACAGTCTTCTACAGTGTCTTCCATCCACCCCTTCCCTGCTTCACCCACTTCCACCCACAGTCTTCTACAGTGTCTTCCTCCCCCTTCCCTACTTCACCCTCTTCCACCCACAGTCTTCTACAGTGTCTCCCCCCCCCCTTCCCTACTTCACCCTCTTCCATCCACAGTCTTCTACAGTGTCTTCCTCCCCCTTCCCTACTTCACCCTCTTCCACCCACAGTCTTCTACAGTGTCTCCCCCCCCCCCCCCCTTCCCTACTTCACCCTCTTCCATCCACAGTCTTCTACAGTGTCTTCCTCCCCCTTCCCTACTTCACCCTCTTCCACCCACAGTCTTCTACAGTGTCTTCCTCCCCCTTCCCTACTTCACCCTCTTCCACCCACAGTCTTCTACAGTGTCTTCCTCCCCCTTCCCTACTTCACCCTCTTCCACCCACAGTCTTCTACAGTGTCTTCCTCCCCCCCCCCTTCCCTACTTCACCCACTTCCACCCACAGTCTTCTACAGTGTCTCCCCCCCCCCCTTCCCTACTTCACCCACTTCCACCCACAGTCTTCTACAGTGTCTTCCCCCCCCCCCCCTTCCCTACTTCACCCTCTTCCACCCACAGTCTTCTACAGTGTCTTCCTCCCCCTTCCCTACTTCACCCTCTTCCACCCACAGTCTTCTACAGTGTCTCCTCCCCCCCTTCCATACTTCACCCTCTTCCATCCACAGTCTTCTACAGTGTCTCCCCCCCCTTCCCTACTTCACCCTCTTCCATCCACAGTCTTCTACAGTGTCTCCCCCCCCCTTCCATACTTCACCCTCTTCCATCCACAGTCTTCTACAGTGTCTCCCTCCCCCTTCCATACTTCACCCTCTTCCACCCACAGTCTTCTACAGTGTCTCCCCCCCCCTTCCCTACTTCACCCTCTTCCATCCACAGTCTTCTACAGTGTCTCCCCCCCCCCCTTCCATACTTCACCCTCTTCCATCCACAGTCTTCTACAGTGTTTTCCTCGTACTGAGTCCCGCCGTCACGTCATCTGGCCTAAACAAGAGGCGGCAACTCCGTTTTCTTTCTGCACTCCCAGCTAATGAACTGTGTGAACTGACCACACACACACACACACACACACACACACACACACACACACACACACACACACACACACACACACACACACACACACACCGCTGTGTCCGTTATCTGACCAAGAACACCACATGGAGGGCAGCTCGTCTTCTGACCCTTCTCCTCCCCCTCCACCCCCACCCCGCCTCCCTCCTTCCCCTGTTTTTGTTTTCTTCTTCTCAGACTGTTTGTTAACTTATTACCAGAAGACCTGTACACAGGCAAGAGGTTGTGGGTGTTGTGATGATGGAACTATGGCACTGATCTTCAATGCTGGGAAATGGGCTCTGAATCAGCTGTCAGGGTGCACTTGAAGACATCGGACTTGTTGCGCTTCAGAAATGCCATTCATCATCGCCATCATCATGACCATTATGATTGTTATTGTTATTAGCATTATTGGTATTACTGTTACTATTAATCATTACTATTACTATCATTATGATTATTTTCATTATTATTATTATTATTATTATTATTATTGTTATAACTATCACCATCATCACCATCGTCATCATCATCGTTATCGTTATTATTACCATTAAAAAACAAAACAAAAAACCCAACGGTTATTAAAAGATCAGTGTGCCTAACATGATTAGCAGTAGGGGTCCGAATCCATTGACAGCAGTGCAGATGTGGCTGTCTGATCGTCCATCAGGGCTGTCCAATGGACAGCAGTACAGATGTAGCTGTCTGATCGTCCATCAGGGCTGTCCAGTGGACAGCAGTGCAGGTGTGGCTGTCTGATCGTCCATCAGGGCTGTCCAATGGACAGCAGTGCAGATGTGGCTGTCTGATCGTCCATCAGGGCTGTCCAGTGGACAGCAGTGCAGATGTGGCTGTCTGATCGTCCATCAGGGCTGTCCAATGGACAGCAGTGCAGATGTGGCTGTCTGATCGTCCATCAGGGCTGTCCAATGGACAGCAGTGCAGATGTGGCTGTCTGATCGTCCATCAGGGCTGTCCAATGGACAGCACTGGCAGCTTCACGGCGCCAATCTCCTTCCCAATTATCACACAACAGGCTGGCTATTTTCCAGTTGTTCTTTTTTTTTTTTAACAATGCTGTGGTCAGCCAAACGCAGATACAGATTTGGGGATCTTCAGGACTGTACGTAATTGAACGTACGATTAGTTCGTGTGATTGAACGTATGATTAGTTCGTGTGATTGAACGTACGATTAGTTCGTGTAATTGAATGTACGATTAGTTCGTGTAATCGGGTGGCGTAGTAACAACGATCACGGATCTGTTTCTCAGAAAAACTGCAGGGTCCATTAGTTTGTTCGCAGAGATCACCAAGACACAGGCAGTTGCCTTAATCACACCAGATGTTTCTCAAGGGAGAAAGCCAATCCCCATGCCCTCACGAATACCACTCGCAAGTGCTCGACAAGGATAGTCAGGCCTGTTGAGTTGGCAACCGCTTTGAACAGGCCGTTAACTCCATTATAACAATCGCTTTTGTCTAAACTTTCACTTCTTTTTTTCACGGAACTGGAGTCTTCAACACCACGGCCGTACTGAATGTCATGTTTATTTATGAATGGTGCGCAATCAGGTCCACCAAGCAGGAATTTGTTTCCATAACTGGAGAGTTTTTATAGCGTTACTCCATTGTATCTGAACCTGAATAGAGCCCTAGAGCATGTTCAGCGATTCTTTTTCCTCTGCGAAGTGGGGATCTTCCAGTTTCTTCTTTTTCCTCTGCGAAGCGGGGATCTTCCACTTTCTTCTTTTTCCTCTGCGAAGCGGGGATCTTCCACTTTCTTCTTTTTCCTCTGCGAAGCGGGGATCTTCCACTTTCTTCTTTTTCCTCTGCGAAGCGGGGATCTTCCAGTTTCTTAACGGTCTTTGATCACTAACAACAGAACGCGTAATCAAAACAAAGGCAAGATATTGCCGAGATCGCATAAGTAGACGACTCGGTTGGTGAACTAGATAAACGTGCAACAAAGAACAGCTTTGACATGCCAAAGGAAGCTTTCGGTGACTCACTGCCCGCTGAAGCACCGATGTTCACGTGGTTGTCACGGTATTCCTGTCACAGGACATGACGTACACGGTGTCAAACACGCATGCCCACACACAGGATGGGGATCGATACGCGGGCAGTTCATTAACCCCTTTAACCCCAGTGTAGCCCAAACCGCCACAGCGCGACTCGGCATCGATGCTTCATTTCTGCACCAAGCAGCACGACCACCGCAAGGCACTGGGACTGGGAAGAGGTTAAAGGGCACCGCAAGGCACTGGGACTGGGAAGAGGTTAAAGGGCACCGCAAGGCACTGGGACTGGGAAGAGGTTAAAGGGCACCGCAAGGCACTGGGACTGGGAAGAGGTTAAAGGAGTCAAGCGATAGCTTTTAAGGACAAACGTTTTCCTTTGTTTTCCTACTGGAAGTAGCTACGTGATGGTTTCAAAAGTAACCGGCGTTTGAAAAGAGAAAGATTCTAAAAACAGCTGACCTTTGACGGTGCCTATCCGTTTTTCAAGTATGATAGTACATGCTGGGCAATTTCCGATTTTCTGTAATGGATACACACTAATATGGATTTCGGTATTTTCAGGGCTGTTCTTTTCCCCCTCGCTATGAAAGTTTTATGTCCACTTGAGACACATTTTACATTAACAGTAAAACAAAACCTAAGTGTATTTACTACAGCGCTTATCAAAAGATGTCGAAACATACAAAACTATTCTCGTATGTACTGTGTTATGAACAGTATGCACTATGTTATGAACAGTATACACTATGTTATGAACAGTATGCACTATGTTAGGAATAGTATGAACTATGATTGGAACAGTATGCACTATGTTATGAACAGTATGCACTATGTTATGAACAGTATACACTATGTTAGGAATAGTATGCACTATGATAGGAACAGTATGCACTATGTTAGGAACAGTGTGCACTATGATAGGAACAGTATGCACTATGTTAGGAACAGTATGCACTATGTTAGGAACAGTATGCACTATGTTAGGAACAGTGTGCACTACGTTAGGAACAATGTGCACTATGTTGGGAATAGTGTGCACTATGTTAGGAACAGCATGCACTATGATAGGAACAGTGTGCACTATGATAGGAACAGTATGCACTATGATAGGAACAGTATGCACTATGTTATGAACAGTATGCACTATGATAGGAACAGCATGCACTATGTTATGAACAGTATGCACTATGTTAGGAACAGCATGCACTATGATAGGAACAGTGTGCACTATGACAGGAACAGTATGCACTATGTTATGAACAGCATGCACTATGTTAGGAACAGTATGCACTATGTTAGGAACAATATGCACTATGTTATGAACAGTATGCAGTATGTTAGAAACATTATGCACTATGTTAGGAACAGTATGCACTATGTTGGGAACAGTATGCACTATGTTAACAATAGTATGCACTATGTTAGGAACAGTATGCTCTATGTTAACAATAGTATGCACTATGTTAGGAACAGTATGCTCTATGTTACCAATAGTATGCACTATTTTAGGAACTGTATGCAATATGTTAGGAACAGTATGAACTATGCTAAGAACAGTATAAACTATGCTACCAATCGTATACACTATGTAAGGAATAGTATGCACTATGTTATGAATAGTTTGCAGTATGCTACGAACAGTATGCACAATCTTAGGAACAGTATGCTACAAACAGTATGCACTATGTTATGAACAGTAAGCACTATGTTATGAACAGTGTGCATTATGCTACGAACAGTATGCACTATCTTAGGAACAGACTTACTAGCATGAACATCATTTTATTACTGAGTGTTTTATTAAGTACCTGTCTCGTGGGCCTTCAACAAAAGAAAACAAAAAATTAATTAGCAAAAATACAATGGACTAACCATGGGGCCAAGGGGGAGGTAAGAGGTAGACAGACGGATAGACAGATAAACAGACAGACAGACACACACACAGACAGACAGACAGACAGACAGACAGACACCCACATACACACAAGGGGAAAGGGGAGGGGGGAGGGAGGGAGGGGCTGGGAAGTCACCCAATAGTGTTGATGGAATGTTCCCATGGCTTACACCAGCATTTTATGTCTTTAATTTAAGCTAACTTTACTGAACTTATGTCACTGTCTTTAACTTTACTGACCTTATGTCACTACCTTTAACTTTACTGGACTTATGTCACTGTCTTTAACTTTACTGACCTTATGTCACTGTCTTTAACTTTACTGACCTTATGTCACTGTCTTTAACTTTACGGACCTTACGGCACTGTCTTTAACTTTACTGACCTTATGTCACTGTCTTTAACTTTACTGACCTTATGTCACTGTCTTTAACTTTACTGACCTTACGGCACTGTCTTTAACTTTACTGACCTTATGTCACTGTCTTTAACTTTACTGACCTTATGTCACTGTCTTTAACTTTACTGACCTTATGTCACTGTCTTTAACTTTACTGAACTTATGTCACTGTCTTTAACTTTACTGAACTTATGTCACTGTCTTTAACTTTACTGACCTTACGTCACTGTCTTTAACTTTACTGACCTTACGTCACTGACTTTAACTTTACTGAACTTATGTCACTGATGCTGAACAGCTGCAGCATCTCATTGCTTTAGTGTTATCTGTCTGCAGTTCAGCTCTTATTGTGAGAAGAGTCTCATGTTGAAAATAAAAGATCGGTTACAGAGTATGCAGGGCTTTTCCTCACTGAACCACCGACTAATTCACGTCGCCCGCAAGCTTACGAACGTCAGAAGATCCCTGGTCTGTTTCTGAAGTGGCCTAATCTACACAGTCCTTCAGCTTGCTCTCACAGCTTGTGACGGTGCAGCTGTCTGCACATCGCTGTCCTAAACTGGATGATTTCTTTTTGCTCAAGGGAGAGAACACATCTACAAAACCTTACAAAACAATACTCGCAAGCGATCTTCTGTGATACATCGTTAAGGCTAATGAGTTCGGAACCGTTTTGAACAGCCGCGGAATTGATTTTTGCAATCTCCTTATTCAATTTATGTGATCTACTTCTTTCCACAGTACTGAGATTCTGAAAATCACGACCGAACTGAATTACATGTTTACTTCCGATTTTTTAAAATAAAGTCTATCGACTACCAGTGGATTTCCATTGCAGGACAGCTTTCACATGGTTCCTTTTCTCTTTAAGTATGACCCCCAGGGAGCCGATCTTGGATCCAAAGCTCACAGCCCTGGGCACTACCTCGACTCTCCAGACACTTGACCAGGACTCGTGCCGTCGATGTAAATCAAACACATGCTGGGGGTCAGGATGGAGAAAGCCGATAAGTCTGTCTAGCTAATTTACAATACATACTGGAAATCTCCGTGTTCCAACTCAACCGCTGAATTAGGACCCAGACCACTTAAGTCCAGTGACAGAGAGAGAGAGAGAGAGAGAGAGAGAGATCACACGATCACACGATCACACGATGTTTATTTACGAGGCCACCAGCCCATACGTAAATGGAGTTACAAGACAAGATGGGACATATATACATATCTACAATATAACCGATAATCAATAATCAGTAGTCAATAATCCATAATCAATAGTTCAATCGGTAGTTAGCCATCGATAGTTATTCGAACAATACTTGATAGAAATTCTAGTCAATAGTCTAAAATCAATAATCAAAAATCAATGCTCAAAAACAAAATATAGGTTTAAACGTCATACATGCTTTTTGTCAAAGTCCTTTTAAATTAATACTCCTCTCTTTCCTTCGTACCCATAGGTAAAAAATCAAGAAATAAGAAAAACAACAACAACAACAACAAAACAGGAATTGGAACATCGAACATCAAACATCAATCAGAATCAAAATCAAAATCGAAATCAACATCAAGATCAAAATCGGACACAAAATTTGGTTTCCTTGGCCTATAAACCTGGGCCAGTATATATCTATTACTCTGGCCTATGCTCTTGTATTAGTTTGTGTAACAAGCTTATATAAAGCATTTCTACTTACTAATTGATGAGAACTCTACTTCTAAACAGCTTTCTTTTAGAATTGCGTCCATATTTTATTTATTACTTAATAAGTCTTCCCTAATGC
>CM031598.1:2282693-2290951 GCA_018398815.1 Conus ventricosus
AATAAACAGGATAGTCCGATGAATAAACAGGATAGTCCGACGAATAAACAGGATAGTCCGATGAATAAACAGGATAGTCCGATGAATAAACAGGATAGTCCGATGAATAAACAGGATAGTCCGATGAAGCGAGGCCTGAGAATGTCATCAGCGGTGTCAGCCTCCCCCCCCCCTCCCTCATTTTCTTCCCTGTCTATTGAAGGCGTTATTGAACCGGACCGTCTCACTAGTTAGTGGGGGAGGGGATGGGCGTGTGTGTGTGTGTGTGTTTGGGGGGGGGGGGGGGGATTCCACTTTCTCTGGCACCGCCCTGTCCAAGTCATATGGAGGGCTAAGTCTAAGTTAACTGATTGATCGCTTGCAATCGAAACGGAAAATCGTTAATCAAAAAACAAAAAATCGTTAATCAAAGATTAATCTGTCTGTCCGTGTGTTTGTGACTCTGTCTTCCTCTTTCTTTCTCTCTCTCTCTCTCTCTCTCTCTCTCTCTCCTCTCTCTCTCTCTCTCTCTCTCTCCTCTCTCTCTCTCTCTCTCTCTCTCTCTCACTCTCTCCTCTCTCTCTCTCTCTCTCTCTCTCTCTCTGTCCCTCGGCCGGACCCATGTCACGAAAAACATCAAGTTCGTAACTTATAATATTGATGGTCTTTCCCGTATGTTTGACCATGAAATACGCTCTTATTTAAAAGACTTTGATTTTTGTTTATTCGTAGAAACTTTTTCTACCCGTTTTCCAGATCACTTATTTCCGAACTATGACACTTTTATTGTACCAGGTATCAAACTGTCCGATGCCATTACAGCAAGGTTATCGGAGGTTTAGCGCTCCTTGTCAAGAAACAGTTTTCACAGTACGTTGAACAAGTGAAGACTGAATATGATAATATAATTGTGTTGAAACTGTCCAAAGATGTTTTTGGCACAGACACACCAGTGATGCTAGTCGGTGCATATGTACCTCCTAGCTCTTCTGACTATTACCGCAACACGGATTTATCTAATGGTATTACGATTATAGAACAATGTATAATGGATGTGTTTGAATCGTTTGGAAATGTGCCTTTTCTCTTGATTGGGGATTTCAATGCACGCACTGGGGGTTGAATGGGAAAGAAGGGGATGATGATGTCAGTGAAGGTGTGCCACTGAAAGATGACGACGAACGGGAAGTGAGCCGTACTTCAAAAGATAAAGTGATAAATGATTTTGGTAACTATTTTGAATGTTTGTGGCTGTTTTGATCTATTTATTTTGAATGGCGCTGTCAAGAATGATAAGGATTTTGGTCACTTTACATATGTGTCACCAGGCGGATGTAGTATTATTGACTATGCTATGTGTCACGATGTTTGTTGAAGTTTTGTGTTTCACTGAATGTTCGTCCCAAAATTGAATCAAAACACATGCCTGTTGAAGTTGTGTTTAACTCACAGGTTAACGTTGATGAGGAAACAAATGTAAACGTGAGCAGTTTTAAGATTGAAAAAATTGTCTGGGACCAAAACAAATTTGAAGATTTTAGAAGAATATTACATCCAATGAATTTAAAAACAGTATAGGGACAGCATCCTCTTTAATAAATACTGACATTAACGAAGCTCTTCAGATATTTAACGAAGCGTTGCTCAGTGCTTGTTTATGTATGAAGAAAACGATAACAGTAGGAAAAGGAATATCAGACCCATGGTTCGACCAAGAATGTGGTCAATGCAGAAAAGAACTTAGATGTGATTTGAGACAGTATTACAGACATGGGATGACGATGTTTTAAGAACTGCATATAATGAGAAACGAAGAGAATATAAAGAGCTCCTGAGGATTAAAAAGAAAAATCACCGTACGTCGACATTGCAGGCATTACATGCAAATATTAATAATCCGACAGGATTCTGGAATAAGTTGCGATCTTGTATCTCTAAAAAGTCTGTAGTAAATAACATTAGTAAAGAGCAGTGGTACACACATTTTTCCCAAGTATTTCAGTCAAATTCTGACAACGTTTAAAATACAGTGGACAGTGAAAGTAATGAAGAGGATGATAACGGCCAGCGGACCGAGGATGACGGTCAGCACGTGAACACAGATTCTCTTGAGTCAGATATAACAGAGAATGAAGTTTTTGCTGCCGTGCGTTCGTTAAAAAATGGCAAGGCAGCAGGTCCTGATGGATCACAGGCGAAGTATTTAAAAATTCTATCACCATAATGTTCCTTTTTTAGTTGCATTATTTAATGTATGTTTACCACAGGAACCTATCCGTTACAGTGGTCTGAAGCCTTTATACAGCCTCTCTTCAAAAAAGGCGATCGGAGCTTACCTGATAAATATCGCGGTAATTTCGTTATTGAATGTCTGCAGTAAGCTATACAGTCATATATTAAACGAAAGATTATCAAAATGGATTGAACACAATAATGTGATAAACGATTGTCAAGCAGGCTTCAGAAAAAAATACAGCACTGTTGATCATATTTTTACGTTGTTTGCCATGGTGCAGAAACAATTATTGTTACACAAAAAATTATATGTTGGATTTATAGATATTAGAAAAGCTTTTGATTCTGTCGCTCGCTTGAAGTTATGGGCTGTCATGAAGAAAAGGGGTATTCGAGGGAAAATGTACCAGGCTATAACTAGTATTTATAACATTGTTAAAGCAAAAGTTAGAGTTGAAGGTGATCTGACTGAAGCATTCACGTGTCCCATTGGTTTAAAACAGGGAGAAAAATGCAGTCCTGTCCTGTTTTCTCTGTTCATAAATGAATTGGCGGAAGAAATCATCCAAAGAGGAAGACATGGAATTCAGCTTATTCCTGATGTTTTGGAAATTCTTATTCTTATGTTTGCCGATGATATTATTCTAGTTTCTGATTCGATCACAGGCTTGCAAACCCAATTTAATGTGTTGCATGAGATGACAAAAAGGCTTTGTTTAATCGTGAATTTAGATAAGTCAAATATTGTCATCTTCAGAAATGGCGGCTATGTCTCTGAACATGAGGTATGGTATTATGGACGGAATAAAGTATCAGTTGTTTAATATGTATAAATATCTGGTGTCATTATGTCGACTAGGCTGTCATTTACTCACTGTTTGAACGATTTAGCCAGTCGAGCGAAAAAAGGGTTCATTAACATTTTTAAGTTGCTTTGGTCATTAGGAGAAAAATCTCCAGTCATATTCTTTAAACTTTTTGATGCTCAGATCCAGCCTATGCTTAGTTATGGAGCCGAAGTTTGGGGCATCATAGGAAATCTTGATATAGTAGAAAAAGTGCACTTGTTCTCACTAAAAAGATTTCTAAATGTCAGCATAAGAACTCCTAATGTGATGATTTACGGTGAGTTAGGACGTTTTCCATTATATGTAAACTTGCACCTCAAAAGTGTTAGATACTGGTTAAGAATTTTGAAGATGCCATTTCAACGTTTGCCTCACAAGTCGTATAGAATGCTACTACATTTTCATAATAACAATAAGAATACATGGGCATCGGCAATTTGTTTCTTCTTGTACAAATATGGATATGGAGAGGTTTGGGAGAATCAGGGGTTGAGGATGAGAAGGCATTTTTGAGAGCATTAAAATATAGTGTTATTAATGATTACAAGATGCAATGGTCTCATGACATGGAACAAAGTGATAGTTTCTTGTTGTATCGAACGTTCAAGAGTGAATTGATTCTATCTCCCTATTTGAATGTACTTAATCATTTGCGAGCAAGAATCAGTTTGATTAGGTTACGGTTAGGTGTCTCACAGCTGAACGTGCACAAGCTACGCTTCCGTAGAAATATAACGGAAAACGATATGTCATGTCCATTCTGTGTTTCGCAGGTGGAGACCGAAGTTCACTTGTTTTACATTGTCCGCGTATCAGGATTTAAGAGAAAAGTATATTCCTCATAAATACTACAACCAACCTTCGCAGTTCAAACTAACAATGCTTCTGGCGTCTGAGAATAAATCGCAAATAGTTCGACTCGCTATCTATCTTGAAAAAGCTTTCAAACTGCGCGGTAGTTCACTCGAATGAGTAATGAAGTGGAAATGTGCATTGTACAGGTGTGTTTGTATGTATTATTACAGAATGTATAAATTGTGTTTTCTACACTTATACAAATTCATTTTGTTTGTAACCACTCCAAATGACATGGGTCTATGGCCTATTCATTAAAATTTTCAGAGTTCAGAGTTCAGAGTTCTCTCTCTGTCCCTCCTATCCCCATCCCTCAGCTCGCTCTCTCCTCTCTCCTTCTCTCTCTCTCCTTCTCTCTCTCTCTCACTCTCTCACTCTCTCTCTCTATCTCTCTCTCTATCTCTCTCTCTCTCTCTCTCTCTCTCTCTCTCTCTCCATACACACACACACACACACACACACTTTCTCTCTCACGTCCTATCCTAAAACACTGTCAGCATGTTGGTGTCTGTTCTTTGCTTTGATTTGTACGACTATGTTTTGTTCAACATCATACACTGTTTGTGAGTTCACCCAAAACACTGTCAACATGTTGGTGTCTGTTCTTTGCTGTGATTTGTGTAGCTATGCTTTGTTCGTCATCATCATACACTGTTTGTGAGTTCACCCCAAACACTGTCAACATGTTTGTGTCTGTTCTTTGCTGTGATTTGTGTAGCTATGCTTTGTTCGTCATCATCATACAGTTTGTGAGTTCACCCCAAACACTGTCAACATGTTTGTGTCTGTTCTTTGCTGTGATTTGTGTAGCTATGCTTTGTTCGTCATCATCATACACTGTTTGTGAGTTCACCCAAAACACTGTCAGCATGTTGGTGTCTGTTCTTTGCTGTGATTTGTGCAGCTATGCTTTGTTCGTCATCATCATACACCGTTTCTGAGTTCACCCCCCCCCCCCCCTTCAAATGGGGCTGTGGCCTTTACTGAATAAAACTCCATTTCCGTTTCCGGTTCTCTCTCTCTCTCTCTCTCTCTCTCTTAGATTCCTTAATTCTTCCCAACGGCGTCCTTGCTCTTTCTACACATTGCTGGCCCAATTCCCCCCTTTTCTTTCCCCTTTACAACTCTTTGTCTGCATCTCTGTCTGTCTGTCTGTCTGTCTGTCTGTCTGTCTGTCTGTCTGTCTGTCTGTCTGTCTCTGTCCCTTCCCCGTCTCTTTTTCACCTCTGCCTAGGCATGCGTCTGTGTGCAGGAGTGTGTTTCTGTGGAAGTGGGAGGCAGCGAGTGTTTGTGTGTGGGGAAATGTGAAACCCTCTCTCTCTCTCTCTCTCTATCTCTCTCCTCTCTCTCTCTCCTCTCTCTCTCTTGTCTCTTCTTCTCTTTCTCTCTCTCTCTCTCTCTCTCATCTCCTCTCTCTCTCTCTCTCTCTCTCTCTCTCTCTGATAGCGCGCGCGTGTGAATGTGTGCATGTGTTTGTGTAAATGTGTGTGCGTGCGGGGGTGCACACGCGTGCATGTGTGTGTGTGTGTGCATGCGTGCGCCCGAGTGTGTGTGCACACGAAATGTGCGCAAGTGTGCGTGCCTGTGTGTAAGTGCATACTGTATGCACGTACACACATGCGTGTGTGTGTGTGTGTGTGTGTGTGTGTGTGTGTGTGTGTGTGTGTGTGTGTGTGTGTGTGTGTGCGTGCGTGCGTGCGTGCGTGCGTGCGTGCGTGCGTGCGTGTGGTGTGTGTGTGTGTGTGTGTGTGTGTGTGTGTGTGGTGTGTGTTGTGTGTGTGTGTGGTGTGTGTGTGTGTGTGTGTGCTGGCGCTCGTGTAGACGCATGCGCATGTGTCTGTATGTGTGTGCTGGCGCGCGTGCAGGCGCGCGCATGTGTGTGCATTTATGTGTGTTATGTATTTATGTGTATGTGCATGTTTGCGCGCGCACACACACACACGTACATGCGACCGCAGGAACGCATTTTGTGTGTATATATGTGTGTGAGTGCGTGTGTGCACACGTATATGAACACCGATGAATCAACGTCTGCGTGTCTGCATACACGCACACGTGTGCGTAAGCGTGTGTAGCCGCACCCGGAACCCTCTACCCCACGCTAATCCTATCCCCCACCCGCCACCCCTCCCCACGCACAGGTCTCGCAGGTTTCAGAGTACGGGTCTCGCCACCTAGGTGCGATAATTGAGCAGGGAGAGTGGCAGGCTGTCGCCCCTGCACCTGATGGAAACCACTCCTGGCCCTGGTCAGAATGACAGCAACGTGGCTGTGGAGATGAAGACTGCAACAGCCCTGCTCTGCAAGCAGCAACGTTCTGTAATGCGCAACCATCTCTCTCTGTCTCTGTCTGTCTGTCTGTCTCTGTCTCTGTCTCTCTCTCTCTCTTTGTGTCTCTGTCTGTCTGTCTCTCTGTCTCTGTCTGTAAACTATTCTTATGGGAAATGATTCATGTCCTGCCAACTTTCCATTCTCTGTCTGCCTGTCTGTCTGTCTGTCTGCCTGTCTGTCTGTCTGCCTGTCTGTCTGCTTGTCTGTCTGTCTGCCTGTCTGCCTGTCTGCCTGCCTGTCTGCCTGTCTGTCTGTCTGTCTCTTTCACTCGGCGTCAGTGTGCGCGGGTGTGTAAGTGTAAGTGGCAGGCGTTGATTCTATGTGTGTGTGTAGGCGTGAGTCAGTCTCTGTCTGTCTGTCTGTCTCTTCTTTTTTCTTTTTTTCTCTGCCTCTCCAGCCCTCTCTTTTTCGTCTTCGCTTCTTTTCACTTTTTCTTTTATTTCTTTTAAATTCAGGATTCAATGCAATTAGCCATGTATAGGCCAGTGCCCCCTCACAGAGTTCCTAAACCATCTGTGACCATGTACCGCCGAAATTTCCTCCCCCCCCCCCCCCACTACCTCCCCCTCTCCAACCCTCCATCCTCTCCCCCCCGTTCCCGGCACCGCCGCCCTAACCCCCCCCCCCCCATACACATCCATTTCCTCCCCTCTCCCCGGCCCCAAAGTCCCCTGACCACACGCCATCCTTTTCAAGTCTCACCCACCCCTCTTTCATCCCTAGGTTCTTTTCTTTTCTTCCACTTGCATTTCCTCACTGATCTCCACTCTATCCCTGCCATCCCGAACTTATCACCACCACCCCCCCCGCTGGACCCCCCCCCCCCCCCCCCCCCCCCCCCCCCCCGGCGCCACCCAGCCAAGGATTCTCCAGGGGTGCAGAGTGGATGCGGAGAGTCTCGGCGTTTTGTTGCGTTGATTGGATTCTCTGTCGGCCTAATGAGCAGCTGAGGAGAGCCTCGGCCGGGACCCAAGGCCGTGCTGCCTACAGTCTCTGTGATGGCAGCCTTTCTGGTGTGGTGGTGTTGCAGTTCCTCTCTCTCTCTCTCTCTCTCTCTCTCTCTCTCTTCTCCTCTCTCTCTCTCTTCGCTCTCTCTCTCTCTCTCTCTCTGTCTGTCTGTCTGTCTGTCTGTCTGTCTGTCTGTCTGTCTGTCTGTCTGCCTGTCTGTCTGTCTCTCTCTCTCTCTCTCTGTCTCTCTCTCTCTCTCGCTCTCTCTCTCTCTCTCTCTCTCTCTCTCTCTCTCTCTCTCTCTCTGTGTCTCTGTCTATTTGTCTGTCTGTCTGTCTGTCTGTCTCTCTCAATTCTCTCATCTTAGTTGTTTATTCATTTATCCATCAGCTTTAAATCAGGCGCAGTGTGGTCTCAAACCTTAGCGGATGTGGTGTAGAGTGTATGGACTAGTCCGCACGCAGTGACGCCTCCTTGATGAAACTGAAATTCTGTTTGTCTGTCTGTCTGTCTGTCTGTCTGTCTGTCTCTCTCTCTCTCTCTCTCTCTCTCTCTCTATCTCTCTCTATCTCTCTTCTCTCTCTTCTCTCTCTCTCTCTCTCTCTCTCTTCCACACACCCCCATCATTCTTAATTGTCCCCCATCCCACCCCATCCTACTCCCACCCCCACCGTTTCCCACACCTTCTGTCGGTGTTCCCTCTGTACATAGATTTTGTATCCTTTTGTATTTTCATATGTCATATTTAAGAGTGATTTTCCATTATTTTATATTAATCAATATTTTTTTTTCTTTCTTTTCTTTTTTTTTCTTTTCCTTTCTTAAATTTCTTTTGGCCCCGGAGGGCTGGATGTAAAAAGCAGTGATGCTTATTCCATTACCCTCTGAAAATAAAAATTCGTTCGTTCGTTCGTTCGTTCTCTCTCTCTCTCTCTCTCTCTTCTCTCTCTCTCTCTCTCTCTCTCTCTCTCTCTCTCTCTCTCTCTCTCTCTCTCTCTCTCTCTCTCTTTCTCTCATCTTATCCGTCTTTCTCATTTCTCATTTTGTTCCAAGCCCTTTCTC
>CM031598.1:2301051-2306051 GCA_018398815.1 Conus ventricosus
GTGTGTTGGGTGGGCCGATGAACGAACACAATGACAGTCGCTCTGAGTGTGTTGGGTGGGCCGATGAACGAACACAATGACAGTCTGCTCTCAGTGTGTTGGTGGGCCGATGAACGAACACAATGACAGTCTGCTCTCAGTGTGTTCGGTGGGCCGATAATCAACTTTGTCTTCTCTTCACAGGAGTTGCTTGGTCATGACACTATGGCTGTTACTGATACCACGTACTCTTTATAACATTGTTCTTTTTAAATGTTGTTCGCCAAAATTTTATTTGTACTCCTGTAAGTAAAAATAAACACACATACCCCAATGGTTTTTCAGAAGAGATGAAAATTGCCACCCAACATTGAAGAATAAAATCTTTATCAGAAATCAGATCCTAAAGACTTCTCAACCACATGACTGTCATGCAAAACCATACCACTTGGCAGGTGAAATGAGTGATGTTATGGATATTCTGCAAACTGCTACGGTTGTATGGGCATGATGAGACATTTGATGACTGATGTCTGATGTCTGATCGTTCCTTGCCATTTCAATGATGTCATAGTGCTTGTACTACGTCCAGTCATTCTTTGTTGTTCTTTAACAGCTTGTACTACGTCCAGTCATTCTTTGTTGTTCTTAACAGCTTGTCCTACGTCCAGTCATTCTTTGTTGTTCTTTAACAGCTTGTCCTACGTCCAGCCCATTCTTTGTCGTTCTTTAACAGCTTGTCCTACGTCCAGTCATTCTTTGTCGTTCATTTAACAGCTTGTCCTACGTCCAGTCATTCTTTGTTGTTCTTTAACAGCTTTAGTCCATTTGCAACTTTCAACTGCTTGATTCCATAAAGAATTTGTAAAACATCTTTAATGTTCTAATCCCACCCAACGCTCGCTCTCTCTCTCTCTCTCTCTCTCTCTCCTCTCTCTCTCTCCCCCTCTCTCTCTCTCTCTCTCTCTCTCTCTCTCTCCCTCTCTCTCTCTCTCTCTCTGTCTCTCTCTCTCTCTCTATCTCCTCTCTCTCTCTCTCTCTCTCTCTCACTCTCTCTCCTCTCTCTCTCTCTCTTTTGTGTGCGCGCGTGCGTGTGTGCTTACGTGCGTACGTTCGCGCGTGCGTGTGTGTGTGTGTGTGTGTGTGTGTGTGTGTGTGTGTGTGTGTGTGCGTGCGTGTGTGTGTGTTGTGTGTGTTGTGTGTGTGTGTGTGTGTGTGTTGTTTCTCTTATACGTTCTTCCCACGTTGCTCTCCCCCTGTTAGATTTAATGAGTGTAAGATGCTACTGACTGTGAACTATTGAATGGTTCTTAACTCCTAACTGCCTCAAAGGAACTTCTACATGTTGCAAAGAAACTGTTCTCTGACTGCACCCCCAGCCTACAGTCTTTCGACCTTTGACCTGACGGAAACACGTGTTGCAACAGGTTTGGATTCAGAATGTGCATGAACGTTTTAGTCATTCAAAGCCACCCGATGACTACAATTGGTAAGTAAATAATTCCAGATAGGTATTGCGTTGATGACTTTGACTAAACTATTTTGTCTGGAAAAAATGTAACAGACCGACAGAGACAGAAACAGACAGACAGAAAATCAGACAAAAAGAGTGAATGTATTGAAACAGTATCATGGGTGACAAACATTTCTGTTCCTTTTCTGTCTGACTTCCATACTTCTTCAACTGCATTATTGCCATGCCGCTCGTTCCAGCGTTTTTGTCCCCTTCCACCTCCCTCTCCACCCATCATCCCCAGTCCTTCATTCCCCACTCCTTACACCACACACACACACACACACACACACACACACACACACACACACACACACACACACACACACACACACACACACACACACACACACACACACACACACAAAAGACGCACACATCAAGTTCGTCCTGTCGTACCTTCCCTGCTGACAGTCCACGTGAGCAAACAAAATCAGGACGCCATGAAGCTACTCACCAGAATAAGACACTGCATTGCAGCAGTCACTTCAGTGCTGTTCAGAGTAGACACTCCATTGCAGCAGTCACTTCAGTGCTGTTCAGAGTAGACACTGCATTGCAGCAGTCACTTCAGTGCTGTTCAGAGTAGACACTGCATTGCAGCAGTCACTTCAGTGCTGTTCAGAGTAGACACTCCATTGCAGCAGTCACTTCAGTGCTGTTCAGAGTAGACACTGCATTGCAGTAGTCACTTCAGTGCTGTTCAGAGAAGACACTGCTTTGGGCAGCAGTCACTTCAGTGCTGTTCGAGTAGACACTGAAATTGCAGTAGTCACTCACTTCAGTGCTGTTCAGAGAAGACACTGCATTGTAGCAGTCACTTCAGTGCTGTTCAGAGTAGACACTGCATTGCAGCAGTCACTTCAGTGGTGTTCAGAGTAGACACTGCATTGCAGCAGTCACTTCAGTGCTGTTCAGAGTAGACACTCCATTGCAGTAGTCACTTCAGTGGTGTTCAGAGTAAGACACTCCATTGCAGCAGTCACTTCAGTGCTGTTCAGAGTAGACACTGCATTGCAGCAGTCACTTCAGTGCTGTTCAGAGTAGACACTGTATTGCAGCAGTCACTTCAGTGGTGTTCACTGGGGCCTGTAGACATTGCATTGCAGCAGTCACTTCAGTGGTATTCAGAGTAGACACTGTATTGCAGCAGTCACTTCAGTGGTGTTCAGAGTAGACACTGTATTGCAGCAGTGTCACTTCAGTGGTGTTCAGAGTAGACACTGTATTGCAGCAGTCATTTCAGTGGTGTTCAGATTAGACACTGTATTGCAGCAGTCACTTCAGTGGTGTTCAGAGTAGACACTGTATGCAGCAGTCACTTCAGTGGTGTTCACTGGGGCCTGTAGACACTGCATTGCAGCAGTCACTTCAGTGGTGTTCAGCGTAGACACTGTATTGCAGTAGTCACTTCAGTGGTGTTCACTGGGGCCTGTAGACACTGCATTGCAGCAGTCACTTCAGTGGTGTTCAGCGTTAGACACTGTATTGCAGCAGTCACTTCAGTGGTGTTCACTGGGGCCTGTAGACACTGCATTGCAGCAGTCACTTCAGTGGTGTTCACTGGGGCCTGTAGACACTGTATTGCAGCAGTCACTTCAGTGCTGTTCAGAGTAGACACTGTATTGCAGCAGTCACTTCAGTGGTGTTCAGAGTAGACACTGTATTGCAGCAGTCACTTCAGTGCTGTTCAGAGTAGCAACTGTATTGCAGCTGTCACTTCAGTGCTGTTTCAGAGTAGACACTGCATTGCAGCAGTCACTTCAGTGCTGTTCAGAGTAGACACTGCATTGCAGCAGTCACTTCAGTGCTGTTCACTGGGGCCTGTTCCGATTCGAGATGCACAGAGCCCCACTCCACTGCCAAACTCCCAGCTGACGACAATGTCATAGAGCCAACCATCACGTCTGACCAACCAACAGCAATCCCCTAGAACTTTCCGGCACCTAAGTCTGTCACACTAACTCACCGGGCACAAACCTGGAGAACCAAAACTGGGGTCACGATGAGAATAAAGTGTGAGAGGCCAGAAAGTCTGAGACTGACACTGATCAATGACAATGCGATGATGATGATGAGGAGGAGGAGGATGCCATCTAATTCCATTCTGTTCGAAGTGTCCATGATGCGGCTGTCCTCCTGGCTCCATCTCATCCAGACATCAACCAGATCCAAGAGATGAGCGCATACACAGCGGTGCTCAGGAAACTGGAACAACACTACCTTAAAAAATGTCAAGAAGCTCTGCCTTGTGATTCCGCTCATCCGATTCCAGTCCATAGCATACTTACCTCTGTGTAAGAGCGTTTAAAAAATGTATTTTTTTAAAATGTCTGTGATGGTATCCGAATCTATAAACCTGCTAACTCACAAACCCCACAAAGCTGACGACAGCAGCTGTGGGGAGGTCACAAAGTAACGCCAGCAGCTGTGGGAAGGTCACAAAGCTTAACGACAGCAGCTGGGGAGGTCACAAAGCTAACGACAGCAGCTGTGGGGAGGTCACAAAGCTAACGACAGCAGCTGTGTGGGAAGTCACAAAGCTAACGACAGCAGCTGTGGTGGAAGTCACAAAGCTTAACGACAGCAGCTGTTGTGGAAGTCACAAAGCTAACGACAGCAGCTGTGGGAAGTCACAAAGCTAACGACAGCAGCTGTGGGGAAGTCACAAAGCTAACGACAGCAGCTGTGGGGAAGTCACAAAGCTAACGACAGCAGCTGTGGGGAAGTCCAAAGCTAACGCCAGCAGCTGTGGGGAAGTCACAAAGCTGACGACAGCAGCTGTGGGGAAGTCACAAAGCTGACGACAGCAGCTGTGGGGAAGTCACAAAGCTTAACGACAGCAGCTGTGGGGAAGTCACAAAGCTAACGACAGCAGCTGTGGGGAAGTCACAAAGCTGACGACAGTAGCTGTGGGGAAGTCACAACGCTGACGACAGCAGCTGTGGGGAAGTCACAAAGCTAACGACAGCAGCTGTGGGGAAGTCACAAAGCTAACGACAGCAGCTGTGGGGAAGTCACAAAGCTGACGACAGCAGCTGTGGGAAGGTCACAAAGCTAACGACAGCAGCTGCGGGGAAGTCAGCCTTGTGCTTCCAGTCATCTAATCTGAGTCCATAGCAACTTGCTTCTGAGTAAGGTTCAGGTAGAAATCCTATAAACAATGTCTACCATGGTACCGGAATTCATAAACCACCCAACTCACAACCCCGCACTGCCACCGACTGCACTACGTTGGATGGCTTACCGTGAACATTTCTCTTAGGGACGGAGGGAAGACACGCCAAAGAAAACTCCAGACTGTATTTACAGAGCACCGGTGATTGGAAGGGAACCTGTTTCCGCCTTTGACCTTCATTACTGTGCTTGTAAATCTCCTAATGAATTCTTTAGCAAGTGTGGGAATGGCAGGGCTTTGTTACTGACAGCAAGGTGTTTGTGTGTTTCTGGGGCAGCTGTCTACTGGTTGACGCCAGGCCATCCATCGTTAGTCCACTTTGTTGATTGA
>CM031598.1:2311051-2315633 GCA_018398815.1 Conus ventricosus
GGTCGATAAACCGTGGCTGCCCCCCTTCACAATGGCCTCCCAATGACTTCCTCTGCTGTGTCCTGGTCCGGCAGATGTCTGCAAAAGCTCCCATTCAGACCGCTAAGACAGATGGTCGTGGGGCACATGGTGCCACGTGGCAACCAGTTTGCCAAGGAATGCATCATGGGGCCTGGGCGCCATGGCACAGACTGATTGGGTGGGCTCCTGTTGCCAAGGATACAATACACCTGAATGCCAGCCTCGGTCAATGCACTCACTGACCGTTTAGCACGCTGAAAGAATTCCCCTTTTCCCTCTCCCTAGTTATAACGATGTAAGATTGTTGGGCAGAATCATGTCTCTTCTTAACCTGATACGATGCCGGCGGAGCTGGTTTTCCCCTGCCATTGTTGATCCCAATTCAATCACCAGCATTCTCCCCAGGAACAACTCTGACCACCGTTAGACGATGGCTCTTACATGTGCAGGCTAGACTGAACAAATTGCGACTAACATTAAGTGTTCATACAACATGTTTGAAAAGAATTCAAGTTGGATTAGTAATTGCCACAGGAATGGAACAAACGAAATGACAGTCCGCTCTGTTTTTGATGGTTGAGCTGATAACCCAATTTTTCTTTCACAGGAGTTGTCGCAATGGCTGTTATTTACACCATCAATTCTTTTTTCAAACATATATGATATTGTTTGCAAATATAACATGTACTCTTGTAAGCAGAAAAAAGCCTAAACAAACATTTTTGTGGAGATGAAAATTGCAACACAATAATGAAGATTGAATCTTGTTCTGGAATTAAATCATGAACACGTCTCCGCAATTAGCTGTCATAGAGACCATAAGTCTTCTCAGAGTAACTGATCGATGTACGTTTGCCTGGAATTTATCATGGTTTATATAGGCATGCTGAAGCATTTAATGTCTGATCGTTCCATCACACTTACATTATTTCATGTTGTTTATATAGGCATGCTGAAGCATTTAATGTCTGATCGTTCCATTACACTTACATTATTTCATGTTGTTTATATAGGCATGCTGAAGCATTTAATGTCTGATCGTTCCCATTAAACTTACATTATTTCATGTTCCTTGCCATGTGTCTGCATATCTTTTTTTTTAATTTCTCAGGGCCATTTGCAACTTCATGCTCGATTTGATGAAGAATTTTGTAAATGTATTTAACGTTCTAATCCAGCATTTTTTTTTCTCTCTCTCTCTCTCTCTCTCTCTCTCTCTCTCTCTCTCTCTCTCTCTCTCTCTCTCTCTCTCTCTCTCTCTCTCTCTCTGTATGTGGATGAATAGGTGTGTGTGTGTGTTTTGTGGGTAGGTGTGTGTGTGTGTTGTGTGTGTGTGTGTGTGTGTGTGTGTGGTGTGTGTGTGTGTGTATGTGTGTGTGTGTGTGTGTGTGTGTGTGTGTGTGTGGTGGGGTGTGTGTGTGTGTGTGTGTGTGTGTTTCTCTCATTACTTCTTCTCAATTTGCTTTCGTGATGGTTTCAATGAGGGCAAGACGCCGCTGAACTGTGAACTAACTGAATGTGTCTTGTTTCCATAACCCCTTAACAGCCACAAATCAGAACTAACTGAATGTGTCTTATTTCCATAACCCCTAACAGCCACAAATCAGAACTAACGGAATGTGTCTTATTTCCATAACCCCTTAACAGCCACAAATCAGAACTAACTGAATGTGTCTTATTTCCATAACCCCCTCAACAGCCACAAATCAGAACTAACGGAATGTGTCATATTTCCATAACCCCCTCAACAGCCACAAATCAGAACTAACGGAATGTGTCTTATTTCCATAACCCCCTCAACAGCCACAAATCAGAACTAACAGAATGTGGCTTATTTCCATAACCCTTAACAGCCACAAATCAGAACTAACTGAATGTGTCTTATTTCCATAACCCCCTCAACAGCCACAAATCAGAACTAACTGAATGTGTCTTATTTCCATAACCCCTTAACAGCCACAAATCAGAACTAACTGAATGTGTCTTATTTCCATAACCCCCTCAACAGCCACAAATCAGAACTAACTGAATGTGTCTTATTTCCATAACCCCCTCAACAGCCACAAATCAGAACTAACGGAATGTGTCTTATTTCCATAACCCCCTCAACAGCCACAAATCAGAACTAACGGAATGTGTCTTATTTCCATAACCCCTCAACAGCAACCACAATGTGTTACAGAGAACCTGTTCTGTGACTGCCCCTGCAGGCTGCAGTCACTGCACAATACAACACGTCTGACTGCCCCTGCAGGCTGCAGTCACTGCACAATACAACACGTCTGACTGCCCTGCAGGCTGCAGTCACAGCACAATACAACACGTCTGACTGCCCCTGCAGGCTGCAGTCACTGCACAATACAACACGTCTGACTGCCCTGCAGGCTGCAGTCACAGCACAATACAACACGTCTGACTGCCCCTGCAGGCTGCAGTCACTGCACAATACAACACGTCTGACTGCCCCTGCAGGCTGCAGTCACTGCACAATACAACACGTCTGACTGCCCATGCAGGCTGCAGTCACAGCACAATACAACACGTCTGACTGCCCTGCAGGCTGCAGTCACTGCACAATACAACACGTCTGACTGCCCCTGCAGGCTGCAGTCACAGCACAATACAACACGTCTGACTGCCCCTGCAGGCTGCAGTCACTGCACAATACCACAACACGTCTGACTGCCCCTGCAGGCTGCAGTCACTGCACAATACAACACGTCTGACTGCCCCTGCAGGCTGCAGTCACTGCACAATACAACACGTCTGACTGCCCCTGCAGGCTGCAGTCACAGCACAATACGACAACACGTCTGACTGCCCCTGCAGGCTGCAGTCACTGCACAATACGACAACACGTCTGACTGCCCCTGCAGGCTGCAGTCACAGCACAATACCACACGTCTGGACTGCCCCTGCAGGCTGCAGTCACAGCACAATACCACAACACGTCTGACTGCCCCTGCAGGCTGCAGTCACAGCACAATACGACAACACGTCTGACTGCCCCTGCAGGCTGCAGTCACAGCACAATACCACAACACGTTCAGAGTTATAGTGAAATAAAAGTTTCTCTCATATGCTGGGCGTCAGCCCATAGTGGAACCCTCAACACTTCCAGCTCTGCCAACTCAGTGTTATACCACAGGGATGCTCTGGCACCAGTCAGCTCTTTTCAACCAATGCTCCAACACTCACATGATTCAGTGTTCTACACTGGGATGCTCTGGCACCAGTCAGCTCTTTTCAACCAATGCTCCAACACTCACATGATTCAGTGTTCTACCACAGGGATGCTCTGGCACCAGTCAGCTCTTTTCAACCAACGCTCCAACACTCACATGATTCTACCACAGGGATGCTCTGGCACCAGTCAGCTTTTTCAACCAATGCTCCAACACTCACATGATTCTACCACAGGGATGCTCTGGCACCAGTCAGTTTTTTTCAACCAATGCTCCAACACTCACATGATTCAGTGTTCTACCACAGGGATGCTCTGGCACCAGTCAGCTCTTTTCAACCAATGCTCCAACACTCACATGATTCAGTGTTCTACCACTGGGATGCTCTGGCACCAGTCAGCTCTTTTCAACCAATGCTCCAACACTCACATGATTCAGTGTTCTACCACAGGGATGCTCTGGCACCAGTCAGCTCTTTTCAACCAATGCTCCAACACTCACATGATTCTACCACAGGGATGCTCTGGCACCAGTCAGCTCTTTTCAACCAATGCTCCAACACTCACATCATTCAGTGGGGCAGGGACACCTACCTGACACAAGCTAACACAGCCCTTGGGGACTCGGATTCAGTACACTCGCTCCAGGGTTTTTTTTTGTGTACTGCTGAGTGGACCAGGGAAATATCTGCAGTCACAGAAGCCTTTGCACACAACTGTGAGAACCAAAGGATCCTGATGAATTGTTCTTTAATGTGATGCCTAATGATTCTCAGAGGAGTTCAGGGAGGAGGAGTTCAGGGAGGAGGAGGAGGAGGAGGAGAGGAGGAGGAGGTGGAGGAGGAGAAGAAGAAGAAGACTGCATTATGGCGACATCCATTTGCCAGGGCGAGCAATCGAATTTCACACCGTAATCTGTTGTAATAAGTCATACCATTTAACACCATGCCAAGCCATACCAGATGTGTATCACATCATACCATTCCATATTATGCCATACCATGCATACTATGCATTATCATACCATTCCATATCATGCCATTACCATGCATACTATGCATTATCATACCATTCCATATCATGCCATACCATGCATACTATGCATTATCATACCATACCATACCAACCATACCAGTCTATACTATACATTGCAATGACAACGGCAATGATGATGTAAGAGTTATACTACACACTGCAATGACAACGGCGATGATGATGTAAGAGTTATACTACACACTGCAATGACAACGGCGATGATGATGTAAGAGTTATACTACACACTGCAATGACAACGGCGATGATGATGTAAGAGTTGTGGGGGAACTGCTGCACAGTTTTGTCACGAAACTTGTCAGCAGGCCTAATGACATCAATCAC
>CM031598.1:2316633-2319133 GCA_018398815.1 Conus ventricosus
TTCCACTATGGCTGACGCAGAAGACTTTTATTCACTATAACTCTGAACGTGTTGTGGTATTGTGCTGTGACTGCAGCCTGCAGGGGCAGTCAGACGTGTTGTCGTATTGTGCTGTGACTGCAGCCTGCAGGGGCAGTCAGACGTGTTGTGGTATTGTGCTGTGACTGCAGCTGCAGGGGCAGTCAGACGTGTGGTATTGTGCTGTGACTGCAGCCTGCAGGGGCAGTCAGACGTGTTGTCGTATTGTGCAGTGACTGCAGCCTGCAGGGGCAGTCAGACGTGTTGTCGTATTGTGCTGTGACTGCAGCCTGCAGGGGCAGTCAGACGTGTTGTATTGTGCAGTGACTGCAGCCTGCAGGGGCAGTCAGACGTGTTGTATTGTGCAGTGACTGCAGCCTGCAGGGGCAGTCAGACGTGTTGTGGTATTGTGCAGTGACTGCAGCCTGCAGGGGCAGTCAGACGTGTTGTATTGTGCTGTGACTGCAGCCTGCAGGGGCAGTCAGACGTGTTGTATTGTGCAGTGACTGCAGCCTGCAGGGGCAGTCAGACGTGTTGTATTGTGCTGTGACTGCAGCCTGCATGGGCAGTCAGACGTGTTGTATTGTGCAGTGACTGCAGCCTGCAGGGGCAGTCAGACGTGTTGTATTGTGCAGTGACTGCAGCCTGCAGGGGCAGTCAGACGTGTTGTATTGTGCTGTGACTGCAGCCTGCAGGGGCAGTCAGACGTGTTGTATTGTGCAGTGACTGCAGCCTGCAGGGGCAGTCAGACGTGTTGTATTGTGCTGTGACTGCAGCCTGCAGGGGCAGTCAGACGTGTTGTATTGTGCAGTGACTGCAGCCTGCAGGGGCAGTCAGACGTGTTGTATTGTGCAGTGACTGCAGCCTGCAGGGGCAGTCACAGAACAGGTTCTCTGTAACACATTGTGGTTGCTGTTGAGGGGTTATGGAAATAAGACACATTCCGTTAGTTCTGATTTGTGGCTGTTGAGGGGGTTATGGAAATAAGACACATTCCGTTAGTTCTGATTTGTGGCTGTTGAGGGGGTTATGGAAATAAGACACATTCAGTTAGTTCTGATTTGTGGCTGTTGAGGGGGTTATGGAAATAAGACACATTCAGTTAGTTCTGATTTGTGGCTGTTAAGGGGTTATGGAAATAAGACACATTCAGTTAGTTCTGATTTGTGGCTGTTGAGGGGGTTATGGAAATAAGACACATTCAGTTAGTTCTGATTTGTGGCTGTTAAGGGTTATGGAAATAAGCCACATTCTGTTAGTTCTGATTTGTGGCTGTTGAGGGGGTTATGGAAATAAGACACATTCCGTTAGTTCTGATTTGTGGCTGTTGAGGGGGTTATGGAAATATGACACATTCCGTTAGTTCTGATTTGTGGCTGTTGAGGGGGTTATGGAAATAAGACACATTCAGTTAGTTCTGATTTGTGGCTGTTAAGGGGTTATGGAAATAAGACACATTCCGTTAGTTCTGATTTGTGGCTGTTAAGGGGTTATGGAAATAAGACACATTCAGTTAGTTCTGATTTGTGGCTGTTAAGGGGTTATGGAAACAAGACACATTCAGTTAGTTCACAGTTCAGCGGCGTCTTGCCCTCATTGAAACCATCACGAAAGCAAATTGAGAAGAAAGTAATGAGAGAAACACACACACACACACACACACACACACACACACACACACACACACACACACACACACACACACATACACACACACACACACACACACACACACACACACACACACACACACACACACACACACCTACCCACACACACACACACACACCTATTCATCCACATACAGAGAGAAGAGAGAGAGAGGGAGAGAGAGAGAGAGAGAGAGAGAGAGAGAGAGAGAGAGAGAGAGAGAGAGAGAGAGAGAGAGAGAGAGAGAAAAAAAATGCTGGATTAGAACGTTAAATACATTTACAAAATTCTTCATCAAATCGAGCATGAAGTTGCAAATGGCCCTGAGAAATTAAAAAAAAAGATATGCAGACACATGGCAAGGAACATGAAATAATGTAAGTTTAATGGAACGATCAGACATTAAATGCTTCAGCATGCCTATATAAACAACATGAAATAATGTAAGTGTAATGGAACGATCAGACATTAAATGCTTCAGCATGCCTATATAAACAACATGAAATAATGTAAGTGTGATGGAACGATCAGACATTAAATGCTTCAGCATGCCTATATAAACATGATAAATTCCAGGCAAACGTACATCGATCAGTTACTCTGAGAAGACTTATGGTCTCTATGACAGCTAATTGCGGAGACGTGTTCATGATTTAATTCCAGAACAAGATTCAATCTTCATTATTGTGTTGCAATTTTCATCTCCACAAAAATGTTTGTTTAGGCTTTTTTCTGCCTTACAAGAGTACATGTTATATTTTGCAAACAATATCATATATGTTTGAAAAAGAATTGATGGTGTAAATAACAGCCATTGCGACAACTCCTGTGA
>CM031598.1:2326633-2331633 GCA_018398815.1 Conus ventricosus
AGGCCCCAGTGAACACCACTGAAGTGACTGCTGCAATGCAGTGTCTACAGGCCCCAGTGAACACCACTGAAGTGACTGCTGCAATACAGTGTCTACGCTGAACACCACTGAAGTGACTGCTGCAATGCAGTGTCTACAGGCCCCAGTGAACACCACTGAAGTGACTACTGCAATACAGTGTCTACGCTGAACACCACTGAAGTGACTGCTGCAATGCAGTGTCTACAGGCCCCAGTGAACACCACTGAAGTGACTGCTGCATACAGTGTCTACTCTGAACACCACTGAAGTGACTGCTGCAATACAGTGTCTAATCTGAACACCACTGAAATGACTGCTGCAATACAGTGTCTACTCTGAACACCACTGAAGTGACACTGCTGCAATACAGTGTCTACTCTGAACACCACTGAAGTGACTGCTGCAATACAGTGTCTACTCTGAATACCACTGAAGTGACTGCTGCAATGCAATGTCTACAGGCCCCAGTGAACACCACTGAAGTGACTGCTGCAATACAGTGTCTACTCTGAACAGCACTGAAGTGACTGCTGCAATGCAGTGTCTACTCTGAACAGCACTGAAGTGACTGCTGCAATGGAGTGTCTACTCTGAACACCACTGAAGTGACTACTGCAATGGAGTGTCTACTCTGAACAGCACTGAAGTGACTGCTGCAATGCAGTGTCTACTCTGAACACCACTGAAGTGACTGCTGCAATGCAGTGTCTACTCTGAACAGCACTGAAGTGACTGCTACAATGCAGTGTCTTCTCTGAACAGCACTGAAGTGAGTGACTACTGCAATGCAGTGTCTACTCTGAACAGCACTGAAGTGACTGCTGCAATGCAGTGTCTTCTCTGAACAGCACTGAAGTGACTACTGCAATGCAGTGTCTACTCTGAACAGCACTGAAGTGACTGCTGCAATGGAGTGTCTACTCTGAACAGCACTGAAGTGACTGCTGCAATGCAGTGTCTACTCTGAACAGCACTGAAGTGACTGCTGCAATGCAGTGTCTACTCTGAACAGCACTGAAGTGACTGCTGCAATGGAGTGTCTACTCTGAACAGCACTGAAGTGACTGCTGCAATGCAGTGTCTATTCTGGTGAGTAGCTTCATGGCGTCCTGATTTTGTTTGCTCCACGTGGACTGTCAGCAGGGAAGGTACGACAGGACGAACTTGATGTGTGCGTCTGTGTGTGTGTGTGTGTGTGTGTGTGTGTGTGTGTGTGTGTGTGTGTGTGTGTGTGTGTGTGTGTGTGTGGTGTGTGTGTGTGTGTGTGTGTGTGTGTGGTGTAAGGAGTAGGGAATGAAGGACTGGGGATGATGGGTGGAGAGGGAGGTGGAAGGGGACAAAAACGCTGGAACGAGCGGCATGGCAATAATGCAGTTGAAGAAGTATGGAAGTCAGACAGAAAAGGAACAGAAATGTTTGTCATCCATGATACTGTTTCAATACATTCACTCTTTTTGTCTGATTTTCTGTCTGTCTGTTTCTGTCTCTGTCGGTCTGTTACATTTTTTTCCAGACAAAATAGTTTAGTCAAAGTCATCAACGCAATACCTATCTGGAATTATTTACTTACCAATTGTAGTCATCGGGTGGCTTTGAATGACTAAAACGTTCATGCACATTCTGAATCCAAACCTGTTGCAACACGTGTTTCCGTCAGGTCAAAGGTCGAAAGACTGTAGGCTGGGGGTGCAGTCAGAGAACAGTTTCTTTGCAACATGTAGAAGTTCCTTTGAGGCAGTTAGGAGTTAAGAACCATTCAATAGTTCACAGATCAGTAGCATCTTACACTCATTAAATCTAACAGGGGAGAGCAAAGTGGGAAGAACGTAATAAGAGAAACACACACACACACACACACACACACACACACACACACACACACACGCACGCACACACACACACACACACACACACACACACACACACACACACACACACGCACGCGCGAACGTACGCACGTAAGCACACACGCACGCGCGCACACAAAGAGAGAGAGAGAGAGAGAGAGAGAGAGAGAGAGAGAGAGAGAGAGAGAGAGATAGAGAGAGAGAGAGAGACAGAGAGAGAGAGAGAGAGAGGGAGAGAGAGAGAGAGAGAGAGAGAGAGAGAGAGAGAGAGAGAGAGAGAGAGAGAGAGAGAGAGAGAGAGAGCGAGCGTTGGGTGGGATTAGAACATTAAAGATGTTTTACAAAATTCTTTATGGAATCAAGCAGTGAAAGTTGCAAATGGACTAAAGCTGTTAAAGAACAACAAAGAATGACTGGACGTAGGACAAGCTGTTAAAGAACGACAAAGAATGACTGGACGTAGGACAAGCTGTTAAAGAACGACAAAGAATGACTGGACGTAGGACAAGCTGTTAAAGAACAACAAAGAATGACTGGACGTAGGACAAGCTGTTAAAGAACAACAAAGAATGACTGGACGTAGTACAAGCTGTTAAAGAACAACAAAGAATGACTGGACGTAGTACAAGCACTATGACATCATTGAAATGGCAAGGAACGATCAGACATCAGACATCAGTCATCAAATGTCTCATCATGCCCATACAACCGTAGCAGTTTGCAGAATATCCATAACATCACTCATTTCACCTGCCAAGTGGTATGGTATGCATGACAGTCATGTGGTTGAGAAGTCTTTAGGATCTGATTTCTGATAAAGATTTTATTCTTCAATGTTGTGTGGCAATTTTCATCTCTTCTGAAAAACACATTGGGGTATGTGTGTTTATTTTTACTTACAGGAGTACAAATAATATTTTGGCGAACAACATTTAAAAAGAACAATGTTATAAAAGAGTACGTGGTATCAGTAACAGCCATAGTGTCATGACCAAGCAACTCCTGTGAAGAGAAGACAAAGTTGATTATCGGCCCACCGAACACACTGAGAGCAGACTGTCATTGTGTTCGTTCATCGGCCCACCCAACACACTGAGAGCAGACTGTCATTGTGTTCGTTCATCGGCCCACCCAACACACTCAGAGCAGACTGTCATTGTGTTCGTTCATCGGCCCACCCAACACACTCAGAGCAGACTGTCATTGTGTTCGTTCATCGGCACACCGAACACACTCAGAGCAGACTGTCATTGTGTTCGTTCATCGGCCCACCGAACACACTCAGAGCAGACTGTCATTGTGTTCGTTCATCGGCCCACCGAACACACTCAGAGCAGACTGTCATTGTGTTCGTTCATCGGCACACCGAACACACTCAGAGCAGACTGTCATTGTGTTCGTTCATCGGCACACCGAACACACTCAGAGCAGACTGTCATTGTGTTCGTTTCATCGGCACACCGAACACACTCAGAGCAGACTGTCATTGTGTTCGTTCATCGGCACACCGAACACACTCAGAGCAGACTGTCATTGTGTTCGTTCATCGGCCCACCCAACACACTGAGAGCAGACTGTCATTGTGTTCGTTCATCGGCCCACCCAACACACTGAGAGCAGACTGTCATTGTGTTCGTTCATCGGCCCACCGAACACACTCAGAGCAGACTGTCATTGTGTTCGCTCCATTCCAGTGTCAATTAGTAACTCAACCTTAGTTCTGAAATACTTCGGGTTAACAAAGAATATTTGTCTCCATTTGTTCAGTTTGGTGTGCATGTGCATGAGCCATCGTCTAACGGTGGTCAGAGTTGTTCCTGTGGAGAATGCTGGTGACTGAATTGGGATCAACAATGGCAGGGAAAAAACAGCTCCGCCGGCATCGTATCAGGTTGAGAAGAGACATGGCTAGAAATTAATCCTGGAGAGAGAAAAGAGTGCCGCTACCCGCCTTCAATGCTCTCTAACGAACACGATTTGAAATATTTGGAGACAAAATCAACCCTATTTTCTGTGAAAGGAGAATCAATTTCTATCTCATCTCCCTTTTTTATCGACTGTAATTCAGCTGAAAAGACCGTGAGAAAAGCCCCTCCATCCTTGAATAACGGTCACAATGACCTCTTCATCCCTCGCTAAAAAAAAAATCTTCAAAGACACTTGCCACTAACCTTGATGTGATTCCAAACGATTCCAGCTTTTCGAGATTTGATTCTGCCCAATATCTTACATCGTTGATGGAAAGGGAATTCTTTCAGCATGCTAAACGGTCAGTGAGTGCATTGACCGAGGCTGGCATTCAGGTGTATTGTAGACCTTGGCAACAGGAGCCCACCAATCAGTCTCTGCCATGGCGCCCAGGCCCCATGATGCATTCCTTGGCAAACTGGTTGCCACGTGGCACCATGTGCCCCACGACCATCTGTCTTAGCGGCCTGAATGGGAGCTGTGCAGACAATCTGCCGGACCAGGGACACGAGCAGAGGAAGTCATTGAGGCCATTGTGATGGGGGCAGCCACGGTATCGACCACACCCAGGGCTCAGAGAGGGAAGAGATTCATATTTTGTTTGGACAGCATAAACAACGGAACACATGCTGCGTGGTACAGAAGCTATCACCGACGGGCCAGGCTGTCTGGCAGGGTGGCTACAACTGCCAGCTGAAACATCCCCCACTCCTGAGTCTCCAGGCCAGCCCCAGGCCAGCCCTGATGCTTTCACAGTGTACATCACAACCATACATCACACGCGGCGTGTACGCTCTTTTTGTCTGCTGCATCGGGCGGTTAAAATCTACTTCTCCAACTGATGTTTGCGCGTTTAACGATCTCCGGATCCGCGGTAAGGTTGTTCCTCCCTCTGGTCCCCATCTCGCGCTGGCTTTGCTGATTGAAGCGGGGCTGTCTGCCCGGGGCTGTCTTCCCGGGGCTGTGACGAGAGTTCGGAGGGCGAATTCCTTTGAAGAGGTAAACTCCCGGTGGAACGAGAAGACAGGGGCAACGTTATCTCTTTTGTATTGTTCACGATGCTGGCCTGCCTGCTACACACGTTGCCCGGATCTAAAAACATAGGACTGATTCGTAACGTAAATAGATCTTCCATTACCGGCACAAGAGAACTGAACGAAGATG